>JANEYF010005230.1:0-16393 GCA_029963845.1 Rhamnusium bicolor | reverse complement strand
GGGTGTTTTATGGTTTTTGACCAGAACTTTAGTCCTCCATATTTTTGAAATGACTGCACATATTTAGATAAAATTTGGTATACATATTATACTCTTCTAGGTTAATAAATAGCTTAAGTAATTTTGGAAAAATTCTAGGACCAACCTCCATTTTTTAATATGGCTCTATTAGGGTCGTTAACATCACACTGCATATTATTTTTTGGTAAATGTTAGTAAACTTTTAAAAAGCGTATGAACCAGTTTGTGAATTAATGTCATAATACTTGATGGACGTTTATGGTTTTTCTTCAATAAATTTTCAAATGTATTGAAATACCAAATTTGACATTCTACAAATAACACAATCCAGTTGCTAACATCATTGTTTTATTAATCTTAGCTAAATACCCCGCAGAAGCGGTTGTTATTTGTTTTTGTTTTGACATTCAGTGTTTTCCGTCCAAAATAAAGCGCATTCAATTTATTTCACGAATAAAAAATAAGTAATAAAACGATGCAATTAACACATGACATTGTTGCATTAAAAATTCCAAGTAGGCACATGTCAAATGTGTAATTTTACAAATATGAATTGCTGTTTCGCTCTTAGTAATTATTAGAATAAGTGACAAAAAACCCAGTTTATAAAACTAAAAATTTTAAGATGCCGTTTCAATTTAGTAATGAAGATTATGCGGATATTATTTTTTGTGTATGGCTTTTTGTGACGGAAATGGGAGAGCTTCAAAAGCGAGTATCAAAGGCGTTTTCCAAATGCCGTGTATCAGATCATAGAACGTTTTCAGAGGTATACCAATTTAGTAGGAAACACGGACAATTTCCGTCAATGACAAAGCATGAACATGTTCCCAGGCTTTTCCACGAAGAAGAGCAAATATTACAGGTTGTGGAAAATAATCCATCCATAAGTGTTTAGAAAAATAAGTAATGAGTTAGCAGTACCTAAGACAAGAGTATGGCGAACATTAAAGAAGTATCCATTTCATATTGAACGGATTCTGAACGTCTAGAAGAGGGCGACGACGTTCCCCGCTTAACATTTTGTAGGTGGATTTTGGCTCACAGAAGAACAATATCGAGAGTTCTATTCACGGATGAAGCCCAATTCACACGTGACGGAATTAACTAACTGTAGGAATCAAGCATGTTTGGGCAAGCGAAAATCCGCATGCAGTGATTCTAGAAGACATTCCCAATACAGATTTAATATTAATGTGTGGTGTGGTATTTACAATAATCATCTAATAGGGCCCCACATTTTTGAAGAAAGGCTAACTGGTGAAGTTTATTTAAACTTCCTTAGAGATATCTTGCAGATTTGATTGGAAGGCATCAATATACTAGGGGTTTGTGGTTTCAGCACGATGGTGCTGGATCCCATTTTTCTGTACTGGTCAGGGATCACTTGAACCAGCATTACACCAACAGATGGATTGGTCGCCGGGGTCCGGTAAACTTGCCACCGAGGAGGTCTCCTGATCTTACACCTCTGGATTATTTTTTATGGGGTAATCTCAAGTCAAGAGCTGTACAGTGAAGAGTTCAATACACAAGAACAGCTTCTAGAAAAACTATTACTGTATGTGATAACATTAGAAATAAACCGGAAGTGATTGATAGGTCAGCGAAAAACATATTAAAACGTTCTCGAAAATGTATTGACGCTAGGGGCATTCATTTTGAAAACCTGCTATAGTTTTAATTATTTGCACAGTTTTTTGATTTTTTTTAATTATTTAAAGTTCTAAATAAATTAATTTTGTCAAAATAAAATTGCAAACTTTTGTCTTTAATATTTTCAAATTATTCACCGAATTAATATTAATATGTAGTGTGGTATTTACAATAATCATCTAATAGGGCTCCACATTTTTGAAGAAAGGCTAACTGGTGAAGTTTATTTAAACTTCCTTAGAGATATCTTGCAGATTTATTAGAAGGCATCAATACCAGGGAGTTTGTGGTTTCAGCACGATGGTGCTGGACCCCATTTTCCTGTACTGGTCCGGGATCATCTGAACCAGCATTACACCAACAGATGAATTGGTCGCGGAGGTCCGGTAAACTGGCCACCGAGGTCTCCTGATCTTACACCTCTGGATTATTTTTTATGGGGTCATCTCACGTCAGAGGTGTACAATGAAGAGTTCAATACACGAGAACAGCTTCTAAAAACCTATATTACTGTATGTGATAACATTAGAAATAAACCGGAAGTGATTGATAAGTTAGCGAAAAACATATTAAAACGTTCTCGAAAATGTATTGACGCTGGGGGCATTTATTTTGAAAATCTGTTATAGTTTTAATTATTTGCACAGTTTTTTGATTTTTTTAAATTATTTGAAGTTCTAAATAAATTTCGTCGTAACAATAGAGACAAATTGCAAACTTTTTGTCTTTAATATTTTCACGTTATTCTCCAAAAGGTATTTAATATTTTTTAAAATTGTGCTTGTTAATTCAAGCCTCTTCACTAACATTATATTTCTTCCATGAAAGAAATGGAATGTGTATTAAATGCGGACAAAATTTAAACTAAAAAACCTGTAGAAACACTAATTGTCAATACAAAAACAAATAATAACCTCTTCTACGGGGTATTTAGCTAAAATTAATAAAACAATGATGTTAGCAACTGGATTGTGTTATTTGTAGAATGTCAAATTTGGTCTTTCAATACTTTTGAAAATTTATTGAAGAATAACCCTAAACGTGCCCATCAAATATTATGACATTATTTCATAAACTGAGCCATAGGATTTTTAAAAGTTAACTAATATTTACCAAAAAGCATAGATAGTGTGATGTTAACGACCTAAGAGCTATATTAAAAAAATGGAGGTCGGTCCTGGAATTTTTCCAAAATTACTTAAGCTATTTATTAACTTAAAAGGGTATAATATGTATACCAAATTTTATCTGAAAATATGTGCAGTCATTTCAAAAATATGAAATTTAAAGTTCTGGTCAAAAATCATAAAGCGTAACTTGTATGTATCTCAAAAACGGTTCACATTCAACGGCAAATAGAGAAGTGTGTTTTGGTTTCAGCTGAGTGTACTCTACCTTCCACTAGAGTATGTCCGTTTAAATCTGGAACACCTGTAAAACCAGCCGCACGATAAAACGAAGTAGAACTACTTATTTACCCCATTTATATTTAAAGAGGTACATTATAATATCAATTTTGACCAAATGATATAAAGAAATTGAAATGCTGAGAATAATCATGAAGGTTCATTCAAGAAGTCATTTATCATAAAATTTTACCAATTTATATTATAATCTAAAAGTATGAAATCATTCATGGACGAGTCTATATAATTAAAAAATTTTCAAATAAATTAAATGTGTCTATGCATATGAAACAAAATAGATAGGTGATTACATATTTAGTCCCAATCTAAAAATGTATACTCAGAACAGTAACTCTACAATGTTGTCAAGTTGTTGGTAGTAAAATAGTCATCATTATGAAGCGTATGAAAGCTTATACTAATTGCCGCATATAAGCCAGCGCCTCTGTAGTGGAAAAAGTTCAACTAAAATATTCAAAAACTTTCATTATTAAGACTATTTTGAGTCCAACTAAAATTCAAATATACAGTTATCTAGACAGCTCACTACAAATTTTATTATTGGAGGAGTTTGTGATATTTTGTTACAAATAAAATTAAAAGAGAGACTGAAACTAATTTTGGCGCCAAATTACAAGCTAAAACTATTTTGACTCCGATAAACTGGAGCCAAAATATTTTCGGAGTCAATATGTAATGTTCAGGCGTAATGCATGGTCTCTCAAAATAGATTTATCTGATATATATATATACACATATATATATATATATATATATATATATATATAAACACATATATATATATATATATATATATATACATATATATATATATATATACATATATATATATATATATATATACATATATATATACATATATATATATATATATATATATATATATATATATATATATATATATATATATATATATATATATATATATTATATATATATATATATATATATATATATATATATATATATATATATATATATATATATATATATATATATATATATATATATATATATATAAAAAAACCGACTATTTTTTTTTACTTTATACTCTGAAAAATCGGTTGCTAGACACCTCTAGAAAATTCTCACCAAATATGAGCTGTTAATTTTGATAGAAAGGTTCTCCCTCATTACAGTTTTCCATTTTTTCCTCAGTATTAGAAACGAAGATTCATATCTCTCTATCAACTGTTCGTTAAAAAAATCTCTCCCTCATATTCTTGTAGGAAATGGAACGCTCTACAAAAAAGGTCTCTTAGAATTTTTTCAAGTAAACCTCACCGTTTAAAAGATATCAAAGGTTGAAGTTTGGTTATTTTGAGACAAATTTCTGTTTTGCTTATGAATTTTTATAACTCGTTAACAAAAAATTTTTATGAAATGCGCAATTCACAGTTTTATAGGAAATTAACTGCTCTACAAAAAATGGTCTCTTATGATATATCGATTAAATTAAGCGTTTAAAAGATATTCATCGTCAAACTTCAATGCACGCCAATTTTAACAATTTTTGATTAATAATTCGGAACATTTCAATTCAGTCTATGAGTTTCAGGGAAATTTATACAAATTTGAGTTTCTATGAACAGAGAAATGATTTAAACTATTTTTCTAGTTTTTTTTAAGTCGTAAGCATGTTTAGTTACATCTAAAAAAAATTAGTGCATTATTTCTGACTGAGTCAATGATTCATTAAATCGTGAAAAAATAACGTTCTTGTTAGAAATTTATAATGAAAAGTATTAATGTTAAAGAGAAAAAATGTTCAATTGGTTATTAAAAAAGTTTTTTTATTTAATTATTAAGTGAGTTATAAAATTTCAAACATTTATAAAATATTCGTACACTTCCACTTGTAAAAAATTTTCTTTATTGCAGTTCGGGTATTTTTTTTGCGATGTTCTTTTACAATTTGCAATAAATATTGAAATTGCTCTTCATTTTTTGTCAAGCATTGATTATATTACTAATGCGACTCCTCGCTCTGCTGCATCATTAAAAATTTGAAATACGTTTGGAACACACACTTTCATAAAAAAAAAAAATAACAACACGATCGGGATTTTAAATTATTAAATATAAAATTTATAAAAATATCAGAATAAAAGTTTCAAATAAATTTTCGAACAAAGAACTTCTTTATAATGGTTACTTTTACGATAGAAACTCAAATTTGTATAAATTTCCCTGAAACTCATAGACTGAATTAAAATTTTCCGAATTATTAATCAAAAATTGTTAAAATTGGCGTGCATTGAAGTTTGACGATGAATATCTTTTAAACGCTTAATTTAATCGACATATCATAAGAGACCATTTTTGTAGAGCAGTTAATTTTCTACAAAACTATGATTTGCGCATTTCATAAAAATTTGTTGTTAACGAGTTATAAAATTCATAAGCAAAACAGAAATTTGTCTCAAAATAACCAAACTTCAACCTTTGATATCTTTTAAACGGTGAGGTTTACGAAAAAATTCTAAGAGACCTTTTTTGTAGATGCGTTCCATTTCCTACAAGAATATGAGGAGGGTATTTTTTAACGAACAGTTGATAGAGAGATATGAATTTTCGTTTCTAATACTGAGGAAAAAATGGAAAACTGTAATGAGGAGAACCTTTCTATCAAAATTAAGAGCTCATATTTGGTGAGAATTTTCTAGAGGTGTCTATAACCGTTTTTCAGAGTATAAAGTAAAAAAAAATAGTCGGTTTTTTTGACCCACCTTTTATAATATATATATATATATATATATATATATATATATATATATATATATATATATATATATATATATATATATATATATATATATATATATATATATATATATATATATATATATGTATATATATGTATATATATATATATATATATATATATATATATATATATGTATATATATATATATATATATATATATATATATATATATATATATATATATATATATATATATATATATATATATATATATATATATATATATATATATATATATATATATATATATATATATATAATATATTACATAATTATACAAAAATTATTAATTTAACCAGGGAATGCAGTCAGGTGGTCAAAAAAAGAAAAACTCTTTTTAAATTTCTTGCTTTCGAAACATTATTATTTCTTCATCAGGAATTCCACAAAAACTATTAAATTACAAACTATTTTAATAAAGTGAAAAGAGTACTTACTAAAAATGAGGTTATAATGAAGCAATGAACATTATTAACAGAAAAACTAGTTCCTTACATTATAAAAAACTACTAACTAAAGGTTAATGACGAAAATCATTAATTTGTTGATTATTGAAACATCAAAAACTAGAATAATTAAAACAATCACTACATGCTACCTATCACTCTACAAAAAGCAAAGGAATGTTGTGTAAAAAAACACTAAAGAACTCTTTTTCTATGTGTGTGTGGTAGAGAGAGAGAGAGAGAGAGAACAGTAGTGGATTATTTGCCAACTTATAAGATAAATATCTGCCTGTCATTGAAATGTACTATACTGGGTGTTTTCCCGATTATGGTTATTTGCAAAAGAATGTAGTAAATACGTGTAAATCACGTGATCTATGTCTATTCTGGAGTTCATCGCTTGTGTCTCATTAAAGATGTGACATATTTCCAAAAAACTTCTCTTACCCAAATTTTTTTCATAATCCAAAATTTTAACTTCATTGTAATTAATATTATGATTTTGTGATAATGCATGTTTTGCTAACATGCATGATTCTTTATTATGTTTGACGTCACTCCTATGTGATGTATTCTATCTTTTACTTTTCTACAAGTTTGGCCTATGTATTTTTTTTCACAATCTTCACACGGGATGCAATAAACTACATTTGAAGAATTCATGATGTTATCTTCATCTTTTAATTTTTTTGAAAAGTTTATTTATGGTTATTTTATTTTTAGGCCAATCTAATGCTGGTATAGTTAGAAAATATTTTTTTTCAATTTTTGTGAAACTTGGTGTAATGTTAGGTAACGAAAAATAATAAATGTTTAATGCATTATCTTGGTTATTGTCTACCGGTAGTCCATTATTGCTACGGTTGGAGACATTTTGTGTAATCTCATGTGTGGATGATCTGTTAAAGATAAATTGTTTTTCCAATGGAGGAGGATACTCACAAAATTGATGAAAAGCTCTGATAGTTTTTTAAGATTATTTAATCTTAATGAAGGGTGTGAAATAGCTGTCACTCTACTTTTCATTCCCAATAGTAAATTTATTTTTTTGCTTTTCAGAATGGAACGAATCATAATGTAAGTATCGCCCAGATGAGCCTAGTTTAGTATACCAAGACGTTATGACAGTATTATCACCTCTTCTGATGAGTTTGGTGTCTAAGAAGGGGACACTATGGTCCTAGTATTCTTCTTCGTTGGTCAATTGCAATTGTTGGTAATAGTCATTAAACAACTTAAGCAATTGTTCCTTGCTGTTAGCGGGGATACTAAGAATGATATCGTCCACATATTACCAAGTTCTGATTTGACGGTGCACATTTTTATTTTTCTTAGAAAGTTTGAGGAACTTTAACTCCTCAGGGAAGCATTTTTGGATACAAATATTTTTGGTAAATCATCAAGAATTTTTCTCAGTTTTTTTAACATAATTTCCAGTTAATTTAGAAACTGAGACTACTTTTTCTTGGTCCAATTTTTATTTTTAATTTTACGTAAGGGTATTTCTCACCCTCTTCGACGGCCGCTATGAGATTATCTATATGATATGTATAAAGGCGATATACTTAACATTTTTTCCATGGGATTTGAAGTTAATATTCGATTTCCTTTGTTCTTATTATTTAAGTTTAAGGGCAGTTCTCACCCCCTTCGGCGGGCGCTAAAAGATTTAGTATTTATCATCTGTACATGTTGTACATGATTTCCAGTTAATTTAGAAATTGATACCATTTTTCCTTGGCCTAATTTTTCGACGGCCGGCGCTAAGACGTTAGCTTTATAATATGTATAATGACGATATAATTAACAATTTTTCCATGGGTTTTGAAGTTGACACTCGATTTCCTTTGCTCTTATTGTTTAAATTTAATTTAAGGGCAGTTTTCACCTCTTTCAACGGGTGTTACGAGATTTTTCTGAGAGTATTTATTATTTGTACATGCTGGACATAATTTCCAGTTAATTTAGAAATTGATACCACTTTTCCTTGATTCCAATTTTTATTTTTAATTTTACGTAAGGGTAGTTCTTATCCTCTTCGACGGCCGTTACGAGATTATCTTTAATGTATAAAGACCATATATTTAAAAAAAAATTACATGGGTTTTGAAATTGATACGATTTTCTTTGTTCTTATTATTTAAGTTTAATTTAAAGGCAGTTTTCACCCCCTTCGACGGGCGCTAAAGGATTTTTCTTATAGTATTTATCATTTGTACATGTTGGACACAATTTTCGGTTAATTTAGAAATTGATACCACTTTTCCTTGGTCCAATTTTTATTTTTAATTTTACGTAAGGGTAATTCACATCCTCTTCGATGGCCGCTAAGAAGAATTTTTATATCTACTCCAGAAATAATTTTGCAATATGGAAAAAAAATAAAGCAGAGGTGTGCAGCGGTGGTGGGCCGCCTTACAACCTCCAGGACTTTTTGCTTTGAAAAATCAAGAAAACAATTACACCATTGACAAGTACGGTTTAAAATACTATTACCAACTTTTCTAAAATTCGGTTAATCGACAAGAAATAACATCTGTTTTGAAATAGTCAGTTTTTAATGGCTAAGCCTGTATGTTATTTGGAGCCCATGACGTTAAAGAGTATCTCATATTGAAGAGAACACCTCAATGAAAACATTCAGTCTTCAATACCCGTTTCAAAGTTATAAGTAATGTAAAATGGGAAAATACTTTTATTGACAATATTTTTAACTTAAATATTTTCACCACAAATCAAATTATTTTTTTAATTTGTTTTCTACATTTAATTTCTCGATTCAAAATTGCAATAAATATTTTCTAAACATTTTTTGTGACATTCTCTAAATTTTTCTTTTTCTTCCTTGGGGCTTACTATCACATGAATAATTCTTGGTTATCTAAAAAACACAGTTAGTTACCCAGTATGTTACTAGAAAAATAAATCTCTAACTAGATAACCAAGAATTATTCATGTGGTAGTAAGCCCCAAGAAAGGAAAAGAATAAAAAAGCAATGTCAAATTTACTTTGACTAAAAAAATCAATATATTAAAAAAAAAGTTTTATTTAAATTATGTAATCAAATTAAGTTAATGTAAACGATTTGATTCAGTAATATCTATCATCTGATATAATCAAATAAAGCAACAAAGAATTCTGCTGAAGTCTTATTTAAATATTATCAAAGAATTCTGAACAACAAAACCTAAATAAGCATCAATTTTAAAACGTGGAGAATAATATGTTAAATTAATTGGTGTATATGTTACCGTAAAAGCCCGAAAACCAGTAAATCCTAGGATTTACATGCTAAACTGAGGATTTATCAATTTGACTTGGTAAATCTACGAAAAATTGTATTCTCAATATAATTTTGGATTTTTACTACGCCATAACGGTCCCGATTTTCCAGTTCGTGTTGGTAATTCTACTAAGATCGGTCACTTTGAGTCCTACCCATGTTATTAATTTACAATACGTATTTCATTAATTTCACCGTGTTCCTTGGCCTACAATAACTATTCAAATGTATGTCATTTCCCTAATCAATTTTTCTTGGCCTAAAATATCCTTTTTTTTTAATAAGACGATATATTTAACATTATTTCCATGGGTTTTGAAGTTGATACTCATTTCCTTTGCTCTTACTATTATTTATATTTAATTTACGGGCAGTTCTCACCCCTTTCGACGGGCGCTAAGAGATTTTTCTTATAGTATTTATCATTTGTACATGTTGGACATAATTTACAGTTAATTTAGAAATTGATACCATTTTTTCCTTGATCCAATTTTTATTTTTAATTTTACGTAAGGGTAGTTTTCACCCTCCTCGACGGCTGCTAAGAGATTACCTTTATAATATGTATAAAGACGATATATTTAACATTTTTCCATAGGTTTTGAAGTTGATACTCGATTTCCATTGCTCTTATTATTTAAATTAAATTTAAGGGCATTTTTCACCCCTTTCGACTAGCGCTAAGAGATTTTTCTTATAGCATTTATCATTTGAACATGTCGGACATAATTTCCAATTAATTTAGAAATTGATACCAATTTTCCTTGATCCAATTTTTATTTTTTATTTTACGTAAGGGTAGTTCTCACTCTCCTCGACGGCCGCTAAGAGATTATCTTTATAATAAGTATAAAGGCGATATATTTTAAAAAAATGTCCAGGGGTTTTGAAGTTGATACTCGATTTCTTTTGTTATTATTATATAAGTTCAATTTAAGGGCAGTTCTCACCCCCTTCGACGGATGCTAAGGGATTTTTCTTATAGTATTTATCATTTTACATGTTGGACATAATTTCCAGTTAATTTAGAAATTGATACCACTTTTCCTTGGTCTAATTTTTATTTTTAATTTTATGTAAAGGTAATTCTCATCCCATTCGACGGCTTATAATATGTATAAAGACGATATATTTAACATTTTTTCCACGGGTTTTGAAGTTGATACTCGATTTCTTTTATTCTTATTATTATTTAAGTTTAATTTAAGGGCAGTTCTCACCCCTTTGACGGACGCTAAGGGATTTTTCTTATAGTATTTATTATTTGTACATATTGGACATAATTTCCAGTTAATTTAGAAATTTATATCACTTTTCCTTGGTCCAATTTTTATTTTTAATTTCACGTAAGGGTAATTCTCACCCCCTTCGACGGCTGCTAAAAGGTTATCTTTATAATATGTATAAAGACGATATATTTAACATTTTTTTCCACGGATTTTAAAGTTGATACTCGATTTCCTTTAATCTTATTATTATTTAAGTTTAATTTAAGGGCAATTCTCATCCCCTTCGACGGGCGCTAAGATTTTCCTTATACCTAGTATTTGTAATATATGCATATTACACATATTAGACATAAATTTTCAATGACTTCAAATTTACATTAAATTTAGTTACTTTGAAAACGACACTCCGTTCTTACTCGTTATATTTTTAGTTTACGTTAAGTCTCACCCTCTTTTATAAGGTTTGCTTTCAGTAGGTAGGTATCTTACTATGCAAGTCCCCTATTATTGTGCATCATTTTTGTAATGGATTAGTGGTTTAAATTTTAGAACAATTTTTATTTTATGTGATTTAATAATATATTTTGAAATTTTTTTGTTAATATTTTCCACTCTCGTCAACAAATGTTTAAGGGACCCACTTAGATAATTATTTTCTATTTCCAACTAGAACGAATGGTGTTAGAAGTATACTTCTTTTAAATCCTATATTAATTTTAATATATCCTACGCGGATCTCCTACGCCTATGGACGCTCGGGCGTTTCCGTAATTTTGGCTGCTAACTTTACGCCGGTGTGAAAATGGGCCTCGTCACTGAAAATGATTTTGTCCGCAAAATCGGCAATCACTTCTTGTTGTTTAAGGATCGAATTGATGAACTCTTTTCGCTGTGCATGATCTGTTGGCAGAAGTTGTTGAGTCGATTGGACTTTGTAGGCATAGAGATGCAAATCTTTAGTGAGAATGCGCTGAAGAGTGGCTGTTGTAACGTCCAATTCTTGTGCACGATGACGAATCGACGTCCCTGGACTCTCGGCCACGCTCTCGCGAACTGCCAGGATGTTTTGTTCTGAACGACCTCTACGAGCTCGTGTCGTGTGTTTCACATCACTAACCGAATCAGGACTTTCGAATTTTTCGATTATTCTTTTCACAGTAGATGAATGGAGGAACATTATTTCAACCGAAAATTGTACGCACTTTACGAATCGTGGCAATCAAACTTTCACCATTTTGATAATAATGTTTAACAATCAGGAAGTTGTTCTATCATTTAATGCTCCATGTTTACTAACTTCCATCTCCTATCGACCTGGCATGAAATAATCTTGTGACATCATGACGCGCGCAATTCTAATCTTTCGCTATTATTGAAACACCTTTTAGTTATAAATTTAAAAATTATTTTTGGCCACCCTGTATACTTTTATGAAGTGAAAATAGCTGAGTGTCATCACACAGATGTCTCATAACTGGTATTACCATATTTTTTTCTTAAAATAGATAATTGCCTGTAGTGATTTTTTTAATATACACATGTAAATGGCAAAATTACAACAAAAAAAAATCATTGCATCCAAGTGGTTGGGAGAGTCAATAATAATACAGGAGTGGAAGGAGGCCACAAAGAGATTTCAAAAAATGTTCTGATATACATGGCATTCCATTTAAAAAAATTTAGTTGACCCTGTAGAATCGTTTTGGCTAATCCTGTATATTCGAAAATAATTTCCAGTTATATACTTTTTTGTCTAGTTTATTTATTTATGTTTTTAAATCAAGTTTCTAGCTATCATAGAACTCAACATATCGAAGTCGGAAGCAATATTGTATTTTTATAAAAAAAAAATAATAATAATAATAATTGTCCTTTGTCTATTTAGGGCACACGATTCCAAAATCTACAGTCATTAACCCTACGGGATCTGACGAGTGTTAGTAGGTAATTCAGTGGTGTGATATCGGAGGCCACGGAGGTCATTCCAGATCGTGCTTGGGCAAAAAAATAAATAAATAAAAAGTAAAGTTTATTCTTATCCTAAGTATAAATGTATTATAAAATTCTATAAATAAAAATAGACTGAACACACCTCATTGAAATTTAATTAACTTATGTTGACTAGTTTTGAGGATTTGCTAAGTTAAAAATGTCCTACTTTTTAAGAACATTTTGACCATACCAGTTTTTAATCCGTTATATTTCGAAAAATGAGCAACCTACCTAAATAAAATGTTAGTTATCGATAAAATACAGCTTTTTTCATACACTGGCTTTTTCATAATTTTTTATTTTAAAATTTCGAAATTGTCAAAAACGTGACTTCATGCTTTCAGTTATTTTTCAAGATATTTAAATTTTGGTAAAATTATTTATTACAAAAAATGTAAACATTTTCAGGAAAAAGATTTTGAAAATATCAAATATTAAATGTTACCAAGCATGACAGATAATATAAATATGACTTTATTTAGTTGTTTGAAAGGCCATAATTCATTAACTGTTTTTCCCAAATTGTTTATTTGATTGTAAGTTAATGTTTTAAAAAGAATCTCCCAAGATAACTGTGATAAATATGGCTTCGTGGTCCAGTGGTAAGGACCATTGCCTCTCACCCTGGAGGACCAAGTTCGATCCACGGACGAGGAGCGCGCAAAAGTCAGGGTTGTTTAGAATGGGAACCGTCATTGGCATAACGTTTGTATTAGTATTTACATCGATACACTATTGCAAAATGTTACTTTCAGAAAATGGTTGTATTCTGTAGTTCAGTGCAATAAATTTTGGCGCCTCGTGCATATCTATGCCTTGTAATGTGTATCAAGTAGTATAAGCCCAGATTACTAACATTAAATCGAATTAACTCGACCATTAACCCATTTTTTAGGAACACATTCTCAGTCTAGGCCTTTTTTTCTCTTTTATAATCCATGTTCTCACTTTTGATTAATTCACAAAATAGTATGTATACACAATACATAATAAATAATAATTCCCTCACGATATTGGAATTCACAATAAATCACCATAAACTTCGAATCCGATACTGATTAAAACTTGGAGCTAATGGCACGTTACATTTACCAATAGTCGAGATGCCAGCTAGGTGGTAAGGTCCACCTCCCGGTACAGTGTTTTTATCATAATTTACCGACACAGTGATTATGTGCTTTGAAGACGGAACTCATAACACTATTAGTCAGAAAGTTAGAAAGTTTATATTACTTGGTTTCTCTTATCCTTTTATTTTCTTTGGTAGATATAACTACGTTATGGTTTTTCATATCTCCTGTAAAATTTGGTAATCTACACATAGCAGTTTTTTACTCGATAGCGACGATTTATTGGTTAAATCATCATAACTACATTTTATAATGGATTATAACGTTCAGTAATCAAAAATGTAGAATGCTTCAAACATGACGCTAGAAATAGCTGATAATTGACAAATGACAGCAATAATGTGCTAATGTTTTTAGAATGGGTTAAAAATAATATCAATAACAGCGAATATGCCTGAGCTCTTCTTGAGAAAATCATAATGAGCATTTGTAGTACGAAATTCCAAATCTATTGATATTTCAACGACCACTTAGAAGTCGATATTACAAATGGTGATATTTTGTGGTTCCACTACTGCTTTGCACTGTTATACAATTTATTCAAAATTTATTGTCCTGTACTTTTTTAAACAGTAAACTTTCCCTTGTGAAAAAATATTCTAAATAGGTAGCTATTTTTATTTTTAATGTTTACCTCATATTAGAGTAAAATACATAGAACCATATGACTGTAAAGTATAAAAAATGGAAATATAATATAAATTTTAGTAACTTGTATTCATTATACAGAGTAGAAAACGTATAAAAATAAATAATCTTTATGACACTACCTTTCATTTGTTAGTGAAATTTCCTAGATGCAAAAAAATATTTACAGTAGGTTGTAACAAAAATCTCAGTTTTGAGCAAAATGTCGCGTAGAACTTTATGGTTCTCAGCGATGTAATATTATCAAACAAAATCATGACCTGTACAATTTCAATACTTACCAACAACGCAGATTGCATTCTAAATCTTTTTCCACACGTGTTACAAGCATGAGGTCTCTCATCTCCATGTTGAGATCGGTGTTGTTCTTGGTCAGCAACTGTTGGAAACCACTTGTAACAAACATCGCAGCAAAACCTAAGTTTCATTCGATGTATTCTTACATGTGTAAGGAAGGTGCTATATTTTGAATACACTTTTGGACAGTCTGCACAAAGATAGCGAGTTATGGAATTATGGGTAGTTGCATAGTGTTCTTTAAGATCCTCCGACAATGAAAACGTCAACTGACAATCACAACAAGTCCATAGATAGGTGTCCCAACCATGCATTTCACTTTTAGGGGATATACTTCCATCTTCGTTCATTTCAAATTCTATATCACTCCAAACCACCAGATTCCGACAGTTTAGCTTTCTTTTGGAATTTTTACGTAACTAAAATTACAATGTAAATTATAAATTAATAAAGAGGTATTCATTTCCATACCTTGCCTTTAGACGTTCTTAAGGATTTACTTTTACATTCTGCCTTTTCTGAACCATCCGAAAAATCGTGATCTGACAAGTTAAAATCACACTTTATTACATCCTTCTTATCTATATAATCTAGTTCCACTACTCCTATGTGTGTACTTACTACAGTTTGACTGTCTAATAATGTTTGAGATTCATGGTTTTTTTATTACTTCTTTTGTATCTATATAATTTAATTCCACTACACTCGTTTGTGTGTGTAGGGTACTTGGAGTCTCTAAAGATTCTGTAGGGGTTAATATTGCATTAATGCTGTTTACCAACTCCGTTAATACTGCTTGAGCTTTTTGAATACGATCTTTAAAATCCCAAGTTTTTTCTACCATGTTATAGCAAATATGACAAACTGATGTAGGCAAATTATCTTCTACTGAAACTTTTATTTGAAATAACTGAATTATTTTTGAACAAAACGCCAAATCCTCTAGAATTGATAACTGGTTTGCAGAACACTCAGCACAAAGACGACACCTTGTCTCCATATCACTACACATTTAAAAAATGATGAAAAAAGGGGATATTGCTTATCATTCTTTATGTTTGTTGCTTTTCATATTTTATAAATACTACATGTTTCCTATAATTGATTTTTATTTATTGTAAATTAAACTAAAAACTAAATGGGACTTTCGTAAATATTTTCCGATTCTAACATGAATGCTCGAGTATCACAGAACAGTTGAATATATTTCCGTGTGTCGATCGTGATTGATTCGATCACTTCAAAGAATTGAGAATCCCTCTCGTTCGTTATAATTCGATCACTGTTGCGCTGCGCGACCGACTGGTCACCGTTCTTAGGTTTCGATCTCATTCATTCTGCAACCTGCAGTCTGCACTATGCAGTCCATCCTTGTCAATCGCTACGCGCACGTCCGTCGTCGATCAAATGAATGGAAGAAGAATGAAATTGATATATATATATATATATACAGGGTGTTTACAAACTTGGGAATTATTTTTTGAGGATAAGTACAT
>JANEYF010005229.1:0-10464 GCA_029963845.1 Rhamnusium bicolor | reverse complement strand
TCAGTGGCGGCTGGTGAAATTTAGGCTATGTCATATCTCAGTATTGGAGCATGGGACCCAAGCGATACTTAAAGGCGTAACTATCAGGACTAAATGAAGAAGTTTTGCAGAAAAAAAATTGCGCTTGAAATTTGCGAAAAAAAAGTTGGAAAAATTAGTGCCCCCAGGGTTATTTTTTAAACGATTTATAAAATATTTACGAAACATTTTTTTTTTCAGAATCAGGTGGAAAATATAAGTTCACATTTCAAATTTCATCGAAAAATATTGGTTTTCTATAAAGTTACACCGTTTTGAAATTTTATTTTAGATTCATTTTTCACTTTGCAAACCTCAAAACGGTGTAACTTTATAGAAAACCAATATTTTTCGATGAAATTTGAAATGTGAACTTATATTTTCCACCTGATTCTGAAAAAATGTTTCACAAATATTTTACAAATCGTTTAAAAAATAACCTGGGGGGCACTAATTTTTCCAACTTTTTTTCGCAAATTTCAAGCGCAATTTTTTTTCTGCAAAAACTTCTTCATTTAGTCCTGATAGTTACGCCTTTAAGTATCGCTTGGGTCCCATGCTCCAATACTGAGATATGACATAGCCTAAATTTCACCAGCCGCCACTGATAAAATGTTGTTCGAGACGTATTTTTAAAAATTATCCCTAGGTGGATTTTCTTATAGGATACAAATACTTAAAAATAAATATTGTTACGCCACTGGACTGTGCAGACTGGTTAGATTAGGCTGGAATTGTACACGAACGGCCGGGAATATTCTGGAGTGCTCTAGACCGGGAGATTGGATGTATAAATAAGACGCACGGTGGGCCGAGATTTAATCTTAAGTTGAACGTGAACGAGTGAAGAAGCAATAAGAAAGAGACTTATTAGTGTTCAGTTGTGATCATAGTTAAGACATTAATTAAGCTATTGTTATTAATTGTTAATTAGTAAATAAAGTAGTGAATAAGTGTTACCTGGACTTTCAATCAACGAATCTACGAGTAGAGGTGTTTGTGTGGATAGCAAACACGTAACAATTTGGTGTCGGAAGTGGATTGGAAGAGAAATTTCTGGAATATTCGAAAAGGTTCTACAGTGTTCTTCTCAGAAATTAGTGGTAACACGGAGAATTAAGCTACTGGACAGTGTTTGGAGGACTATTTCTGGACTGAATAGTGACTTTAAAGTGGATTTTCGAGAAGTTTCTAGAACATTCGATTTAGAAATAGCTGCAAATACGCGAGTGCCGCTAGTAAAAACGTGTTATAGACTGAGAAAAGGACTACTAGTGCAATGTCGGGAAAATTCTAGAACATTCTATTTGGAAACTACAGGAGATACGTGAATTGTGTCGACAGGAACGTGTTGTAGACTTAAAAACAAGACTATAAGTGACTTTTAGTGACAATTCTAGAACATTCGATTTGGAAACCACAGAAGATACATAGACTGTGTTAACAGAAGCGTGTTATAGACTCAAAACAAGACTTATTAGTGATATTTCGTGAAAATTCTCGAACATTCCATTGGACAATTAGTGGAGATAAGTGAATTTTGTCAACACAAAAGAAGTATAGACTCTAAATAAGACTTTCTAAGTGCTGTTTCGAGATTTTTTTCTGGAACATTCCATTAACAAAATAGACGTGATTACAACATTTTACGGACTTTATAGTGTAATAAACTTTATTCTGAAATTGATTTACGTGTCGTGAGTTAATGCCAACAACAAGAAGTATGGCGGAGAAGCAAACACAGGACATGCTTGCAGCATTGTTACAACGGATGGACGAACAGAGAAAAATTATGGAAGATCAAGAAAGAAAGCGACAGGAAGAGAAAGATGAACAAAGGAAGATTATGGAATATCAAGAAAGAAGACGACAGGAAGACAAAGAAGAACAAGAGAGACGACGACAGGAAGACAAAGAAGAACAAGAGAGAAAACGACAGGAAGAAAAGAAGACTTGATAAAAATGATCGAAGGCCTGGAAATAAGACGAAAGGAAGAAAAGGAAGAACAAGACAGAAGACGACAGGAAGAAAAGGAAGAACAAGAGAGAAGACGACAAGAAGAAAAGGAAGAACAGGAGAGAAGACGACAAGAAGAAAAGGAAGAACAAGAGAGAAGACGACAAGAAGAAAAAGAAGAACAAGAGAGAAGACGACAGGAAGAAAAGGAACAGCAAAGAAAGGAACGCCAGGAAGAATTAAGACAAATTATGGAGGGACAACATCAAGTCATGCTCTCGGTCACTGAACAATTGAAGGAAGATGTACATGCTGAAGTCATGGAAGTTAAAGAAGAAGTTAGTGAAGTTAGAGGAGAAATAACTGAAGTTAAAGGAAAAGTCGGTGAAGTTTGTGCGGCAAGTAAGGGGCCACGGACAAGAAGTAAGGGCCAAATGAAACAATATAACGTAGGGGTTCCTTTTGAGCGAATTGCGATCGATGTAGCTGGTCCATTCCCCGTGACAGATGATGGGAACAAATACATCTTAGTTGCCATGGACTATTTCAGTAAGTGGCCTGAAGCTTATGCCATACCCAACCAAGAAGCAGCCACTGTCGCTCAAGCTCTGGTAGATAACCTAGTATGTCGATTTGGAGTGCCCTAGAATTGCATTCAGATCAAGGAAGAAACTTTGAATCAGGGGTGTTTCAGAAGATGTGTCGCTTACTGGGAATTCATAAGACAAGAACAACAGCCCTACATCCACAATCAGACGGAATGGTGGAGAGATATAATAAAACCATGGAGGAGCACCTATCCAAAGTGGTTGAGAAACATCAGAAAGATTGGGACCATCACTTACCCCTTTTCCTTATGGCATACAGGGCCTCCATTCATGAAACAACAAAACAGACACCGGCTCGCGTGATGTTTGGACGTGAGATTAGACTGCCATGTGACTTGGTGTTTGGCACACCGGATGAGGAGCGACTTTCCGTAAATGACTACGCCGATGAAGTTGGTGAACGGCTAAGGAACATTCATGAGCTGGTACGAGACCGAATTGCCATAGCAAGTGATCGCATAAAGGCTCGTTATGATCTTAAGGCGAATTCAGGAGGGTTCCAGGCTGGAGATTTGGTTTGGCTATATAACCCACAACGAAAGAAAGGCAGGTCCCCGAAGCTTCACCCACCCTGGGAAGGTCCTTACACTGTTGTCACCAGACTAAACGACGTTGTATATAGAATTCAGCAAAGTCCAAAATCCAAGATGAAGGTGGTGCATATAGAGAGACTAGCCAAGTATGCAGGGAATAATGAATTGCCTGATCGGGACGTTCAGGCTTAAGGAGGGGGCAGTGTTACGCCACTGGACTGTGCAGACTGGTTAGATTAGGCTGGAATTGTACACGAACGGCCGGGAATATTCTGGAGTGCTCTAGACCGGGAGATTGGATGTATAAATAAGACGCACGGTGGGCCGAGATTTAATCTTAAGTTGAACGTGAACGAGTGAAGAAGCAATAAGAAAGAGACTTATAAGTGTTCAGTTGTGATCATAGTTAAGACATTAATTAAGCTATTGTTATTAATTGTTAATTAGTAAATAAAGTAGTGAATAAGTGTTACCTGGACTTTCAATCAACGAATCTACGAGTAGAGGTGTTTGTGTCGATAGCAAACACGTAACAATATGTTTAAATACTGGAAAATGGTGTGCTGGTACCACAAATGAAATGGTAGTGAATTAACTTCTGAATTTAATTTCCAGTAGAGTAGTTCTTCACAAGGAACCAGTCAAACGCATTTACAAAACTTTTCAAATTCTTAACAGTGCACGAGATATAGATACAGCACCATATTAACTAGTATCTTTAACTAAGACATAAAAGACATGAAAAGAGGGTAAGACTAATCTTGGAAAATTTAAATAAGGCTAGAGAATTTAGGTGATATAAAAGGAATCCGATTCTATCTATTGTTGTCGATTTCAGTCCTTTTTATCGATATTTCCACAACCTAATTTTAACAAGCATTTATTATCTCATAAACAGCACAGTTATGGAAATCACCCCCCAGATTATGTTACTTTTGAGTTATGTCCTTATCTTTAAGGTCAGAAAGGATATGCAGTTCTTCCAACGTCGCTGTGGTCACAGCACCCACGTACTTACGAAGTAAATATTGATTTAACACAAAATACACAATATAAAATTAATATAAATTAACGTAGAAAATGAAAAGAATAATTTATTTGCCATAATAATTACCTGCAAAATTTTTAATGCATTTATCTAAAACTGCAATCTAAAAAGATCTAGTTTATTATCATAATTTGGTCGATCCAGATATAATGTCAGATGTCTACATCTCATTCAGTCACGCTTTCCCCCTAGTATCAATTTCACTTTAAGGGTGACTCGATTGCCCCTTTTGTCAATGCTTTACCTCCTCTTAATGCCCACATAAATGTTTAATAACAGTATACCATTTCAAAATAACCCGCCCATACACTTAACCCGAAAAAAATATAATAGTTTTGAATTAATAATTATTGTTAAACTACTATATTTTAGTTTGGATACTTAAACTTTAACACAAAATGGTTATAGAGATAAAACCAATAAATTAAAAAAATCTGATAAATAAAGTAATAAATCAATTATTCAATTGAATCGGTGGGTTGAAAACCGCATGCTAAGTATAATTGGTGCGACGTGAAAGCAGGTCACAGCCAACGATGAGGGGAAAAATAGTAAGTCCAGATCTTGTACGGTTTTTAACACCACTAATAATGTCTTTTCTGGAACAAAACAAACAAAGTCCTCGTCTACCAATAAAAAGCTTATAGCAAATAGATCTCTATTAACAAGAAAAAGAAATGAAAAAACAAAAAATAATTACAGACTTTGAGTTCTATTACCACATAACGTCTTAGCCAACAACAAACGGCGAAGACCAAATTTAATCATATATTGTCGATACCAACTATTTATTTTCATCAATATTCCAATAACAATTTCTTGTTTTTCGCTACTTTTTTCTTGACAGTATAAGTGCATTTCTTTTTTTTAACTATAACTAACCACGTTATTATTTTTTTTTTTGTAAATTTTATTTATGTAAACGTCTTTCAGACATTAAAAGCTACAATAATTGCTCTGTGTACGCCAACGCTTTAATTTGTGTAGTTTTAGAGCCACACAGTTTATATTGATTTTCTCAAAACGCAGATTTTAAACTTGTACTGTTTTCCAACTCATCGATTCAATTAGAATTTTGACTGGAAATAATTCACTGAAATTTGGGATTTAGAGGATGATGCCACTCTCGGACGCAGTACATGTGAAATGTCGAAAGAATGGTGAATATACATATAAAAACAGTAATTTGTGCGAAATGCCTGTTTGACACACGCGAGTGAATGTTGTTAATCAATGCGTTAGCCACTATTTGTTATACCTATCTAATTTATTATATTTACTAATAAGATGTTTTGCAATGTAGCGTAAAAATTATATTTTATCGCACATCGTCAATAGTAACGTGAATAGAAAACTGTATCACACGTTGTATACAGCAAGCAAAAATAATGCGCCTGTGTATCTTAAAACGATAACTTTCAAAAAATTAATTCTGGTTTATTACTCGTAGAGATCGGTAGGTAGCGACAAATTTCAGAGAAGACTTTTACGTAGATATGATATTATATTGTAAACACCTAATGAAACATTCCCAAACAATATGAAATGCTAAAATATTCTTATTTATCATAGTGCATACTTCTTCTTCTTCTTCGTGGGGGAAGGGTACGTTCACAGTGGCGTTCCCGAAAAGTTCCGAGTTACCCACTGTCTACCCACCCTATTTGGCCTTGGTTATTGAAACCATTAGCTCAGTGCTATGTGGGACGAACGTATAGTTAGAACTATATAACCATTTTGTTAGGTTCTGTATAATATTACCTCTAACCTCGTCTACTTATAGGGTCATTCTCTATGCCCTTACCAAAAAATTGCCTACTTTTTACTCTAAACCATAATACCCATACCCTTTATAGTTATATAATAGTATATATATATATATATATATATATATATATATATATATATATATATATATATATATATATATATTCGTTCTTTAAAGATACTAAATATTTTTTAAGTTAAAAGGTTTTTCAACATTTACGTCAGATACTTTTTTAATTAGGTATTAATGGATTCCTCCCGTAATTTACATCCTAAAATGATGTGCTGTAAATCTCCTATTTCTCCACATTCACAGTTAGGTGTATCACTCAGGTTGATTTTATACGCATGTGCTGGGAAGGTTCTATGGTTGAAACGTAATCGGACTATGGTTTTAGTGAAGTTTTTGTTGGTATATGTAACTTTCGAGTACCATGGTTTTTCACAGGGGTACCATAGTGCATAAGAATGTTAATTAAGTATTATTATTATTATCAATAAATTTGTTTTTGCATAAAAATAGGAACAAAAAATTAAAGGTTTTTATCACGTAATTGGACGGTTTACAACTATAAAAAACAATTACTAATCGTCATCATGACGGAGAAATCCTCATTATTGTCGAGTGGTCCAATAGCAATGCGAATGCATAGATAGATAGACGAATCGCGTCGCTTGGCTATTACGTTTACGCCCACTGCTCCATGTTTAAAATTAATAGGGGTAATTTAAAAAGTATTATTTATAAAACGGCTATGTGAATAACACGTATATACGTAAACAGTGAAATTATGGATTAGCGATTTCCTGGACTTGAAATTTAATGGCACAGAGTCATATTGCACAAGCTGTAAAAAAGTGCTTCTGTGCAACGTCAAAGTAAACATTAAAATATATTTCTTCAGACAATCATAAAAAGTGTGTGTGACAGGCAAAAAAATTTTAACTTAGTTTTGTATCGTGAATGAAATTAGATAATCCACTAATTAGATAATTTTGGCAAAGTGTATTAGGTGGGCAATATAGCAATGTTTAGGTGGCATCGAACACGACACTAAGAAAAAAATATGTCACAAAGATGTGATAGTATTAAACAAAAAATTATTCTGAACTGAATGACAAATACGTCTGGATTAGCGATGATGAAACAACGAATGCTTGTGGCTGGAAGGTGGCAGGATTTTGTGGGTGCATTAATATCAGTAATATACTTTTACTCTTGTAATTGCTGGTTAAAAATACATGTGTGTTAGTGCTACATTTATCAATACTTTCAGCCTTCCTCGTACTAACTTTGGATGTTACCGAACTCGCCAAAATAACCACAAGGTAAGCTATTGTGTCATATATGCATAGACATATTTACACGGTGACCCATCACCTAGCGCCATCCCTGGAACTGACATAATTTATTGCTATCTCTCGATCTCTAAATCGTATATTTATTTACACAATCTGAAACAACACAAGAAATAGATTCATCACCCTCAATAAAGAATTAATATGTATGAGATATTTTCAAATAAAACATTCAAGCAAAGATGAATAATTTCTTTTAAAATTACATTAGGAAATGTCCCGGTTCTTAAGAATTAATTTCGGAATTAAATTGTAGTGACTAAAGGTGGTTTAGAACTGTCACATTGGAATAAATCGAGCATAATAAGTTGTGCATCTGTTCGTTAGTGATGATAAACTTATAATTACACACTAGTACACTGAAAAACCGACAAAAACGTTTCAAAAAAATTTTTTAAGGTACAACCACATGGGACCTTCACAGAATAATAGATTAGGCCCTTGGCCATCTAAATTGGCCAATTACAACATTTTTTGGGAGGTCCAACTTTTTTTATTATGAAAAATGTCATAAATCTGTCAAAATTAATTTTTCGTACTTTTTCACACATCCCTCACGATATCTCCGGAACCAATTGAGATAATCAAGTGTTTTTTTTTTAGTCGATAATGGAAACGTGAGCGGAGGTGACTGAATTAATTTAGTCTTTATGGAAAACCTAGTTTTTTTATAAAATTAGGTAATACTTTAACATTTATTTTTTCTTGCAGTATTTTTTTTCAGTAAGCGAAAAACTTTTTTGTTTTAAAGGAATTTTGCCACAGTATATGCATACGGAATAAAATTAACACATCAAGGAAGTTTTTAAAAAAAAACGCATAATACTCTACGACTTATACGTTTCAAGTTATTGTTATTTGAAATTAAGTATCTGCGGGCAGGATATTTCCCCAGGTTCTACTGTGCTTTAATCCAGTGTGCTATGCGTGTTGTGGGTGCATACTATTAAGTATTATTTTTGACATATCTTTAATATAAATTTTATTTTCCTAAGCACTTAGGTTTTACTTATCATTATTTACATTGCACATTATTTAAAATCCATTATGTTTATATATTAAAACCTAAAATTGAATTAAAAAAATACGAAATAATTATTTATTTTAAAATATAAATTTAAAACTTGTTATAAAAATATTTTAAAAATCGTCGACGTCGGAATCTAAAGATATCTAGACACCTTAAGCAAAACAAGGTACAACTGTTGTTACAGACCCTGTCGGAACATCTTATTGACAAACTTTTGCCTTACAATATCGGGCACAGATTCTTGACTAGAAAAGTTGCCTTCCAAACATTTTCTTCAAATGTCCAACCGTATCGAGTTGGGTCTTCCATCTGCATGTATTGTATATGGCTATTGTACTAAATTTTTAATTGATACAGACACCTGGCTCCGTGGTCTAGAGGTAATGTACTTGCCTCAAAACTTCGGGGTCCCGGGTTCGATTCCCGGTCGAGGAACTGGGATTTTTTCTGTGAGAGAGATTAATCGTAGTATACTCGGACATTGGGTGTAGTTTACATTTGTCTCTAAATGTGTAGCCCTCTCCCACACAAGGTCGTTCCAGACCTTCAGGGATAAAGAGGGTTGTAATTTCATGTGGTGTTATTATTATTATATTATTATACCTAAAAAGGAAAATAATTACATGTAGGTGTTTTGTTTCTTTTTTAATTAGAGTATGGGCGATCTAGAAAAATAATTATTACCTTTTTAAATGTTGTCTAAAAGCATGGTCAGTAGGAGGCAGCTCGGAAGCTGGCCGATTTGTACTTGTTAAGTCCCATCGCAGTTCATTTAGGGATTTTATATTTTTTGTTTTTTATTCTTATACAGTGTGGAAATTAAGTAACGCATAAAGTCAGTAATTCCATTGATATTAATTTTTTGGAAAAAATCTCGAAGGGGTATAGCGATCTTTACTTCGGCAAATATTTTCAGTCTAATTTCAGTTTCTTATGTCATTTATTTTTTAAGTTATGACGTCATCGACTCTTTTTTTAAATGACAACCTTTTTTATTATTGATTTTGGTAGTAGTTTTATTCTGGTTCCGACCGTATAAAATTTTCAATATGTTATTATTTGAAAAATCGAGAAAAACAGTCTTAAAGTTCCAATAACAAAAATTCATTAAATTGGTAAATTTTAATTTTTATATAAAACATCGAATGCCGTTTTCTTCCCTATTTTATACATGGCATTAGTTCTGTCACAACCAGTTAGGCAATGAATCGTTAATACTTTCATATTTCCTCTCCTAAATTTGCCACAATATTGTTAATTGACAAAAAATGTATATTCTTACTATGTCCTAATTGTATAAATATATTCCTTTGGGACATACATATCTGGTGTTTCACAGTAATAATGTAAAAGCAAAATCAGGACATCGGTATCAACAGATTTTACCAGAATTGTATTACCTGATTTTAATTCTGATAACATAAAATAAACATTCCATTGTTAAGCATTAAATAATATATAAAAACTCAATAAAAATAATACTCATTCGCATTCACATTACACAAAGAAAAGTTTGTTTCTAACTGACAATATATGTATAATATAAGATTACTTGTATTCAATAGTCTACACTCTACACACACTTGAGTGGCGCCGCGGTGAGGCGCATCTAGGATCGAAAAACTCGTAACTTTAAAAAACGGAATCTCGAAAACTATAAGTCGTAGAGAACTGACTTTTTTTTTAAAAACTTCCTTGAAGTGTAAGCTTTATTTCATACACTTATGGTATGACAAAATTCCTTAAAATAAAAAAGTTTTTCGCTTATCGAAAAAAATGCAGCAAGGAAAGTAAACGTTCCAGTTTTACCTAGTTTTACAAAAAAATTAAATTTTCCCATAAAAACGAAATTAAAGCAGTGACTTTCGCTCACATTTCCTTTATCAATTAAAAAAAAATACCTTTAATTATCTCGATTGGTTCCGGAGATATCATGAGGGATGTGTGAAAAGTAAGAAAAATTAATTTTGACAAATTTATGACATTCTTCGTAATAAAAAAGTTTGACCTTCAAAAAATGTTGTAATTGGCCATTACAGATGGCCAAGGACCTAGGCTATCATGCTGTGAAGGTCCCAAGTGGTTGTACCTTTAAAAAAATTTTTTCAAGAAGGAAGCTACTTTTTCCCGTTTTACGGTGCACT
>JANEYF010005228.1:0-238979 GCA_029963845.1 Rhamnusium bicolor | reverse complement strand
TATATACCGGGTGACCACGAGATGACGCTCGCCCCTATATCTTCTTGGTCTTTCAAGATATGAATCTCAAAATTGGGTACGTCAAATAATGACTAAATATGGATTAATTCGACCAATTTATCATTTTCTGTCGCTTCCGGTTTCACAGGAAATGATGCCAACTTTGGATTTTTAAATAGAACACCCTATATATTTTTACATTTTTGGATTCAGGAGGTCATTTTGCATACAATTGTGGCATATTGAGATAAAAATATTAATGACTGACATTTTTATGAGCAAATTTAATTTCTCATCTAGGCGGCCGTGACCCCAAAAAAATGTTTTGTTTTGCTTCAATAAATAATCAAAAATATAATTATGACATTATGTCATATGATATTTGTGTTATAGGCTCCTAAACATTTCGGAAATCGTTTTTCCAGAATAACTCATTTCTTTTAAATGGCACCATGGTGACTCATTACGTTATTTCAATAAAGCATTTTATTACCGATAACTTGGTACCTAACACTCCATTATTTATTCATAAAAATAATACATGTGATAAATGATAACAAATGAACGAATTCAGAACGAATTAAAACTAAGTAATTATTTTATCACATTATCTAAAAAATTATAACCATTGTTCAAAATGTTGACCACCGACATCTACACAATATCTTGCTATTACCAAAGTTTCTCTCACCATATTGGTGAGACGTTCCTCAGTTATAGAATTTATTGCTCTCCTAACTCGATCTTTCAAATCTTCTAATGTAGTTGGTACTGTTGAATATACACGTTCTTTAATGTGGCCCCAAAAATAAAAATCTAACGGCGTTAGATTAGGTGATCGCGCTGGCCACCTGACTGGTCCATTAGATCCTATCCAATGATCCCCCAAACGACCATTTAAATATTCTGCAACTACTCTGGCGTTAAGGGGCGGGGCGCCATCTTGCTGGAAATACCCAACTGGTACTTATTTAAGGGTAAATGTTCCAAAAACTCTTCAATTTCATTTCTCAGAAAACTTAAATATCTTTCTCCTGTCAGTGGACCATCAAAAAAATATGGGGCCTATGATCCTGTTATCCATAATGCCTGCCCAAACGTTAAAACCAAACTGTTCTTGAAAATTGCCTTGCCTCAAAAGTCTTGGATTTTGTTGCGCCCAGTACCTCAAATTGTTTCTATTGAACATACCATTGTTTGTAAAACGGGATTCGTCAGAAAATAATATATTATAATGAAAGTTTGGAGACCTAATTTCATTGTCTAAAAGTCATCTGCAATACTGAAACCTCCGTATGAAATCATTTTCATATAAAGCTTGGTGAGGCTGGTATTTGTAACTCTTAAATTTGTGTTTTTTAAGAATTATTCTTACAGTTTCTCTTCCTATGTCTAACTCACTTGCAATTTCTCGTATTGAGACACTAGGATTGATTTCCACTGACGCTAGGACATTAATTTCGGCGTCTTCATTGATAATTGGCCTTTGGTGGTCTTGAGCTACTCTCTCCTGTCTCAGCTCCCATTCTACTCTAAGAAAATAATGTCTGCCAGGATGATTTCTTAGTGGATACCACTCTGCATATAAATCACGGGCTGTCTGGCTATTTCTGCGACATTCCCCGTATATCATCAGCATATCCACTTTGTCACTTTTTGATTAAACCATGATTTTTTAATACACACCACAATAATATCGGATTCTCATAGAACTAAATATCATTTGAGCTGTCAGATTAATTCATTTGTTTCTTTTGTTATATTTCAAAGGCACCTACTTGATAGAGTACCAGTGTTAAATATTATGAGTTTATTTTCATTTATACCTTGTTGGATACCATTATTATGTATTTTTATGTATTATAATATAAATAAATAGTGAAGTGTTTGGTACCAAGTTATCGGTAATAAAATGTTTTATTGAAATAACGTAATGAGCCACCATGGTGCCATTTAAGAAATGAGTTATTCCGGAAAAACGATTTCCGAAATGTTTAGAGTCTATAACACAAATGTCATATGACATAATGTCATAATTGTATTTTTTGATTATTTATTGAAGCAAAACAAAACATTTTTTGGGGTCACGGCCGCCTAGATGAGAAATTAAATTTGTTCATAAAAATGTCAGTCATTAATATTTTTATCTCAATATGCCATAGTTATATGCAAAATGATCTCCTGAATCCAAAAATGTAAAAATATATAGGGTGTTCTATTTAAAAATCCAAAGTTAGCATCATTTCCGGTGAAACCGGAAGCGACAGAAAATGATAAATCGGTCGAATTAATCCATATTTAGCCGTTATTTGACGTGCCCTAATTTGAGATTTATGTCTTGAAAGACCAAGAAGATATAGGGGCGAGCGTCATCTCGTGGTCACCCGGTATATATATATATATATATATATATATATATATATATATATATATATATATATATATATATATATATATATATATATATATATATATATATATATATATATATATATATATATATATATATATATATATATATATATATATATATATATATATATATATATATATATATATATATATATATATATATATATAAGTACAGGGAAATAGCTAGACGCGGGTTAGTTACGAACAGTAAAAATGTAGAAATGTAGAAATTAATCGGGTATTCCCGCATAAAGAAAAAAATTGCAAGGTGGAGAAAATGCAAAATTGCAAATGGCAGAAAGATGCAAACCGTGGACACGTGTTTCTGACTAATTGTCTTCATCAGCACGGTGGGGGCTGAGTTAAAATGATGGACAAAACTCAGAAAAGACACTAAAGGGAAAACCACTGACAGACAGCCAGTCGCAACCTTTGTGGCTTCCACCTGGAAGACTCTGGTATGAGAGCGACATCCAAGTTTCGCAACGTGGCGACTATAGCCAGCTGCGTGGGATTCCGGACCCGGGAAAATGAATAAGTACAGGGAAATACATTTTTCTACATTTTTACTGTTCGTAACTAACCCGCGTCTAGCTATTTCCCTGTACTTATTCATTTTCCTGGGTCCGGAATCCCACGCAGCTGGCTATAGTCGCCACGTTGTGAAACTTGGATGTCGCTCTCATACCAGAGTCTTCCAGGTGGAAGCCACAAAGGTTGCGACTGGCTGTCTGTCAGTGGTTTTCCCTTTAGTGTCTTTTCTGAGTTTTGTCCATCATTTTAACTCAGCTACACCGTGCTGATGAAGACCAATTAGTCAGAAACACGTGTCCACGGTTTGCATCTTTCTGCCATTTGCAATTTTGCATTTTTCCACCTTGCAATTTTTTTCTTTATGCGGGAATACCCGATTAATTTCTACATTTATATATTTATATATATATATATATATATATATATATATATATATATATATATATATATATATATATGAACAGAGAATGAATTTGACGCGGGTTTAATTACATTACAGTAAAAAACAATAAGAATTCACGGGTACGCCCGCATAAAGAAAAAAAATATATTGCAGCAGTGGAAAATGCAAAAAATTGCAAATGGCAGAAAGATACAAACCGTGGACACGTGTTTCTGACTTTCTGACTAATTGGTCTTCATCAGCACGGTGTAGCTGAGTTAAAATGATGGGCAAAACTCAAAAAAAAGACACTAAAGGAAACCACTGACAGGAAGCCAGTCGCACCTTTGTGGCTTCCACTTGGATGACTCCGCGTGTGCGATGCTTGGACGATGCTCCCATACCGGAGTCATCCAAGTGGAAGCCACAAAGGTGCGACTGGCTTCCTGTCAGTGGCTTTCCTTTAGTGTCTTTTTGAGTTTTGCCCATCATTTTAACTCAGCTATACCGTGCTGATGAAGACCAATTAGTCAGAAACACGTGTCCACGGTCTGCATCTTTCTGCCATTTGCAATTTTTGCATTTTCCACCTTGCAATTTTTTTTCTTTATATATATATATATATATATATATATATATATATATATATATATATATATATATATATATATATATATATATATATATATATTAATAAATATGTTTTCCGGGTATACTCCCGCGTAGGGATAGGCCCCGAGAGGGACCGTGGTTGTCTGAACGACGTTTCGGCAGACAACCACGGTCCCTCTCGGGGCCTATCACCTACGCGGGAGTATACCCGGAAAACGAATTTAACATTCACCACCCGCGAAAACCTGAAAAACAACATAATATGTCTCTACGGGGAGAAGACATTTCATCAGACAAGAAACTACGAGAAAATATTATCAAAAAGAAGGAAACTTCTTTGCAATCTCGCATTTCTGCAACGCTGCCGGGATGAAAATATCATTCCGAAATGCATGGAATTGACGTTCCACAGAAAGGATCAACACACAAAAAGAATTCTCCGAAAAACTAGCCTAACTTTGATGAGAAAATCAATCCACGACACTAGACGGACATTAGACAACATCAATACACAGTTACTAGACCAGCATCTTTATTTAAGCAGAACTATCGACCCGACATTATGGACCATTATTGACCAACTTGCACATTTCAGGGAAGAAAGAGATAATGATTTAACTACAGAGAGGTTAAAGAATAAATTTAACCGCCTTCAACTCCAAAAAGCCCATCAAGGAATCCGAACAATTAGAACCTACAAGAGTAGTTCACAATGTGTCCAGTTACCATCTCAATGAGGCCTCGTTGAATGTATTAGCCAAGGGATTTAACTTCGCGATAGCACCAGCACGTCTACCGGTAGAAGACATAATCTGTGGTGTAGAATCGGCCATTGGCAATTTAGATAAAAACATAGCGGAAACTATACGCCAGGACACGTCACGTATATTAAGAACAGCCCGTATACCAAAGAGGAATCTACAACACGAGGAATTAGAAGCACTGAAGACCTTACGACAAAACGAGGACATCATAATTTTACCCGCAGACAAAGGAAACGCAACAGTAGTGATGAACAGCGACGATTATCATACAAAAATAGAAAGTCTACTAGGAGACACTGCATATCAGCTTATTACCACAGATCCTACTACTTACCTGGAGAAGACGACAAAAGCCAAAATCAAAGCCAGTCCAATCGACAAAGAGACACAGAACCAGATCATCCCGCGAGAGAAGTCTTCAAGATGTCCCAAATTTTATGGTCTACCAAAGATTCACAAAGAAGGAGCTCCTCTAAGACCAATTGTTAGCTCAATAGGGTCACCCACACAGCAGTTAGCAAGACACTTAGCCAGACAACTACAACCATTTGCCGAGGAAGTTAAATCCTACGTGAAAAATGCAGACCATTTCATTGAGTTATTAAGAAATCAGACCGTCCAAGCGGAACATCTTCTAGTGAGCTTCGATGTCATATCCTTGTTCACCAACGTACCCGTAGAGGAGTCACTCGACATTATCAAGCGAAAATATCATCCAGCAGATCATATTCTTAGGCTAACCCAACATTGCCTAAATAATACCTATTTTACATACAATGAGCAACGCTACAGACAAACCGAAGGAGCCCCGATGGGCTCCCCCTATCTCCAGTTATTGCCAATCTCTTTATGGAGGATTTAGAAACTCGAGCACTACAATCTGCACCATTAAAACCAAGCCTATGGCTAAGGTACGTCGACGACACATTTGTGATTTGGACTCATGGAAGAGAGAATCTCACTAACTTCTTAGAACATCTGAATAGTATTCACGACAAAATTAAGTTCACCATGGAGGTAGAGACTGACAGTCAGCTACCATTTCTCGACGTACTGGTCAAGAAGAAGCAGGACGGAAGTCTAGGCCACACAGTTTATAGAAAAGCCACTCACACTGACAGATACCTAAATGCACAGTCACACCACCATCCAGCACAACTAAACTCAGTAGTAAAGACATTAGTCACACGCTCGCAGAGACTAGCAGATGCAGACAACCTCAAAGAAGAAATGTCAACTCTTCACAAAGCGCTGCGAAAGAATGGGTTCACACAACAAAGAATACAGAAGTTGTCAAAACCATCTCGGCCGAGAAATCAAGAGGACTCCGAACAACCCATAGCAAAAGCCTATCTGCCATACATAAAAGGAACAACGGATAAAATAAGCAAACTTCTACGTAAACATAAAATAGAAACAACTTTTAAGACCGACAAGAAAATCAGCACCATTCTTCGAAATCCAAAGACCAAAATTGCTCTAGAAAGTCAAGGGGTATATGAAATACCTTGCCAAGATTGCAACAAATCATACATAGGACAGACCAACAGAAAAATAAGTGCAAGACGCGAAGAACACATAAACGCTGTCAGAAAAGACGAGAGAACATCATCTTTAGCTCAACATGTCAAAACTACAGGACATAGGATTGATTTCGACAAAACAAAAACACTAGCCAATATCGAGCATTACAAGTCAAGAATCATCAGAGAGGCCATAGAAATAGAGAAAAGACCACACAATCTAAATACACGAGATGACACCCAAAGACTACCTACCACATGGAAGCCTGCTCTGGTATTGCATGCTGCTGTCCATGAGGAAGCAAGAAACATAACGTAACGAACACACGAAGAGGAACCAACCAGAGCTAATCTAATAGGACCAAGTACACGGAGTCGCGCTCGAAATCAGGAGATGGGTGCAACAGACCGTGACATAAGCACAGGCACACGCATGCGCGCCCGAACAGGACCGATTACACGAAGCCGCGCTCGAAATCAGGAGATGGGTGCAGCAGACCATGACGCCCGGAGTGTGTCGAGAGCAACAGAGCGTAACATAGGTAGAGTATATAAAGAACTGCCAGATCCAGAAAACGTCATTTCAGTTCGAGTTACCAGAAGCCGCAGTAAGCAGTTATCTGTTAGAACCTGAAGATGGCAGATGAGATTCTGCCGAAACGTCGTTCAGACAACCACGGTCCCCTCTCGGGGCCTATCACCTACGCGGGAGTATACCCGGAAAACGAATTTAACATTCACCACCCGCGAAAACCTGAAAAACAACATATATATATATATATATATATATATATATATATATATATATATATATATATATATATATATATATATATATATATAAAAATATTTGGAATAGAAAATTGAAATTAATAAATTCTTTACCAACATAAATCATAACCTTCAAACTAATTCTACCTATAGTAAACTACTTAATCTATCTCTTTTCTTGCATCCAAAAACCGAACAAGAAGTAAAATCAGCAATTAAATCTTTAAAAAACTCACATTTTCTCAATATACATGACAAATGCAAAAAAAAAAATACAAAAGATATCGTCGCTCGGCTAGTAATATCATTGTAATAAATGTATATTGTTTATGTCAGCACTTGCTGTTCTAATCAAAATGTTACTATATATACCATTGTGATTCTAAATTCAATCAGTTACTATCATTCCTCTCCTGTCACTAAACGAATTGCTGTTAGTTTATTTGTGTTCATTTTCAATTTGTTTTTGTATAATAAAATATATTTTTTTAAAAAACCAAGTTCGAGTTTTAAGATATTTAATTGACGCAGTCGGTAGGATTTGTCAGTCGGTCCATCTATTGAAGATAGTTACGATTATTCATAATTCCGACATATTTTCTTAAAAATTTTAGACAAATCAAAGAACTTTCGTTCCTGATTAATTCATCCATTATACAAGTGCATCGTGCATCTTTTTTCACGATTCCTCTATCGAAGAAGAATCTGGAGGATTCAATCCACAAGTGAACTGAGTAGCTTATCAGAAGAGGCAGGAAGGAAGATAGAACTCCGGTAAATTAAAGACCTTAAGGATCTCCGATCATCGTGATCAACCAGTCCATCGTGGACAACCCCTAGAGCTTATTTTGTAAGGTAGGACCTTTCATATCTATTTAAAGAAAGTCAGGTCAATTGTCAAATTTAACCCCAACAATTTTGCGTTCAAACTCTATCGAAGAGACCTCGAACAAAGCTTAAGAATTTGAAAATCGAAATATTTTCCCATATTTTCCTAATTTTACCATATTTATTTCCTTTAAGTATATATTTTTTTTTGAAAAATATAATTTGTATTTAAGTTTAATATATTTAAACATTATTTCACGTTGAAATCGTCGAAGTAGTTATAAAACTACTAAGAAGTAAGTTTTATATTTATATTTATTTTATATTTTATTGCTACTGTTTTTTTCCTTTTTCGAATATATATATGTGTGTGTGTGCGTCGGGTGCGTCGCGTGAGTGCGTGTGTGTGTGTGTTGTTTAGAACAAAATTCATTGACTTTAAAACCATACAAAAATGAACACCCTATACAATTTTCACAAAGAATTCAATTAGCACGATGTAAAACTGCTTTTAATATTAACAGTCTTTCAGATGCAGAAATGTCTATGGCTACAAAATTAATATATTTAAATCAGTATGATAATATGGTTCATTTCTAAAAATGAATCAAAGTTGAAAATAATCATTTTAAAAGAACGGAAAAGCAGATTTGTTTACTTACCTAATACAACAGTTACTACACGAACATATCATATGAGCTTGACGTTTGGATAGCATTCCATAGCCGTTTTGCTTGTCTAGCATTTTCATCTACTTGAAAATATGTCTTTAACATATCCAGCATTAGAATAATAAAATTATCTGCTATGGTTAATCACTACTGTTCACAAAATGAACCACCAAGGGAACAAATTACAAATAATAAATTTCGGTAACATAGTAACTCAAAACTTCGAATCACAAATTTAATCACAAAAAAACTATAAATAACGGTATTAAACACATTTTTGTAAAAGCTAATGCAGACAGATACGCGAACACTCGCGAACTCTCAATAGCACTGATTTTTACATGGGGTGTAGTGTTGCCAGATGTGTGAGATTTTCACATAAGTTATAAATTTCATTATAAATAAATCATGCTGTTTTTCAAAAAATTTCTATTGACCTAACTGACGGTTAATTTAGCTAACTGAGCATTGAAAAAACAGGTCTTACCATCGCAACAGAAACTACAAAAAACAGCAAAAGACTATTATCTATTTGGGCTTGCACAACTAGCGCTGTTTAGGCGAGGTTCCGATTTATAAAGATCTACGTACACGGTATAAAATTTAATTTAGTTTACTCGTTTTTAATGGAAGAACTGACCGAGGTCGGGGCTGACGACCAAAATTTGACTTTTTTTTATTAACTTTTGCTAATATTGGTGTAAAATGGTAGACATTTTTAAATAATAGTTTTATTACTTAAAAAAAGTGCAGGTACACTAGGGAAAATTATGACATAAATACCATGAAAATGGTATGTCTGGCAACACTGATTAGGTACGTGGTTAGATGTGTGAAGATCATAGGTTACATCTCCCCATTAAAGTATGGAATGATCGTATATTTTACGCGTATACCATTATTATTGCATTTAAATGCTGCTATTCAGCATTGTTTTGGTAAAGGTGATTTTCACCCAGAAATATTCTAGTCTTTTAAAAGTGTAACTTTTTTATCACCGTTAGAGTTGTGTCCGCAAAAAAATAGCTGCTATCTTTTTGCACTGTTTTCAAATAAAAATAAAATGATTTTATTAGTACTATAAATTTTGCTTTGCAAAAAATTTTAATTTCAATTGAAAATAATAAATTTATCGGTATTAAAATAACCTACTGTAACAAAACAAAAAAAAATTATTCTTAGTAATAGAAATTGTCCATGCCATTGAGCATGTGACGTCAAACCCAATAGTAAGCACGGGAGAAACGATTTCTGCGGAAGCTGTTATGATTCTTTTTCCAAATAAATTTCAACCATTTTTAATAAGACCTCTAATCTATGATTGTAACTAAGTTAATATTTTCCTTCCAATAGAAATAGCGCCGCGCACTGTGTGACGTCAACCTAATTAACAGTCATGGGACAGTAGCTATGATTCTTTTCCAAAAAATTTTAAATATTGGTAATAGCCCAAATATATGATTTTAACTATTATTAATTTTTTTGTGGATACACCGATTAGCAGGTAGAACAGGTATTGAATTCGATCTCAATCCCAAGGTCGATTCGACTTTTCCTGGGATCATATCGAGATCCAACTCAATACAACTACATGAGAACAGCTATTGTATTGAATCTAAACATGCGCACTGTGAAGTTTGTTTTATAACCAATAAATTACAACATTTTCAAACTTTCCATTTTGTGGCTGAGTGGCTGTTAAACTTAATTTATTTAAAATAAAAATATGTAGTGATAAATTAATTTCCAACAAACCAAAAACATCAGCTGATAAAAAGACACCTGCCCCAATATGACAGTTAACGCTGGCAAATGTTAAAATTTCAAAACGGGATTTCAAATCATTTATTTTAGATACTGTTTATGAAAACGTTGACCGGTATTGAACTGAAGTCGATTTTAATACTCCATGGAAACGTAGTAAATATCTGACACGCTACACTAATATCGCAGTTCACATTATGACGTAGTTGAATTTTATCATGTAATAGCCTATCCCGAATAAAATGCTGTTTTCTCAAGAAAAAATTGATCTTTTTTATCAGAAATTACGTATACTATCCTCCTAACCGGCCTGAGTATTATGGAGGAAAAAAAATGCAAACTGTTAGGTATGTCAAGTGTAAAAAGTGACAGAAGTGTGTGAAAATACTGCAAACTATTTTCCATCACCTGATTGTTATTGTATTGCATCTTCAGTGTTTTACTATTAGAGGCCAATTAAAATAGTAGAGAGCTGATTTATTTCCTGAACCCCTACACAGTCAAATCATTGTAATAGCAGAGGGTAAGTACCTACTTCTTAAAAATACTAATCCTTTTATAAACTTTGAAAAAATGAGATGGGAACATTAAATTCCTCTCGAGATTCCCTAAAAAAGTTTACTGTTCATCGGAGAATTTGGCTTTAGTTGTACATTCCATATGAAACACTTAAAAAGAAATGTTAATTGGTGCAAGAAAAAGTCAAAATTGTATATTTCTCACATTGAAAGATATTTCAAAATGTTTAAAAAATATTTGAAATGGAGCAATTAATCGTTTCAGTAGGTAATTATTTCATCCAAAGTTAGTATAAATTCGGGAATGAACTTACTGTTAGGGCTCGGTTTTTCAATCGTGGGTTAGCTAAACTCACACTTTTAGAATTCGATTTTTTTCAATTTTACATTTGTTTTGGAAGTGGTTAAGCAACAAATATTTTATGCTAAAGTAACTTTTAGTTAAAGTGGTTTGTTTTAGAATCTCATCGATTTTTGTGAAAATATAATGCTAGGTAACCTCCAACTTAGCTTACGATTGTAAAACCGGGCATAGGTGAGAGAATTGCATAAGAAATGCGGCAACGTTGCTTCAGTTCATTACATCATTTTAGCTAAGATATAGAATGTTTCCAGTAACCAGCAGTTCCAAAACAGTTTCATCATATTTTTTTGGAAGTCGATAAGTCAGTTACACGTGGGAATTAAAAAAAAAATGTGTCAGAGGGTTTCTACAGATGTCAAGAATCGGTGGTTTAAACATAACTACACACTTAAGACTCACCCTGTATATAATATATATATATATATATATATATATATATATATATATATATATATATATATATATATATATATATATATATATATATATATATATATATATATATATATATATATATATATATATATATATAATCCCTTGCGTAGCATATCTATCTTACAAATTATTGTTATTACTGGTGTGCGCTATAAAATGGTATATATTTAAACCCTGGGCACTCTTTACCCAAAATGGGCGAAGTCCTTTATTATCATGAATTCATAAATGTAAAAATATAACTTAAGTCACATCTTGTATTTGTAGGGCTAGGTGTATTTGTTATAAGAATAAAACATTGACCGCCATACGGGTTAGGACACATTTTACGCCAGGCACCATCTGGTATCAGCAGGCCAAAAAAAAGTCTCCAGGCCATGAATACCCACTGGTAATAAACTATAATTAATTACCATGTATACACACTATTTTGAAAAAAAAAAAAACAATTTTTTAGTTGTAAAAAACACCAAAAATCTCTCTGTCTTATAGACTGAGGTAGTCCCAACACATGACACTTGAACAAGTGCACAAGTGAATAACTCCAATTGTTTTATCATTATGCTTTATGATTAGTTTTGTTATGTTTATTAGGCCCGGTATATCCATCTTCTGGTAGAGTAGCTGTTAGTTACCAAATAAATTTATCTTAATTATTACGTCTCTACTTTTGCAAAAAAACTGATCACAGCGAAGTATATTCTCATATGGAATTGCTGGTCTGCAATAATAAATAAATACTATTATTTTACTAGTTTAACAATTTTAATCTTAAATTTATTTGTTCGGTAAATAACTCAATGTATGCATTCATTAAAATTTTCAGTATTATAAGTTTTCAAAATTGAATTTTCGATTTAAATTCAGTTTTCAAAACTGAATTTTCGATTTTAATTTTTTTTTTTACAAAAACTGGTGTTGCAAACAACTTAGTACGCCACCTCGGTGTGTTCATGTAGGTAAAAGTATGCCAGACCGCATAGTTGGCGTCAGAATCTGGAATACGTGACTCAGTCTGATAGGCCGAGATGACGTACTGCACAAATATGACACTCGGTTTTATAAACCGAGTTATGGCAGTCAACGTGTTAAAGAGATGGACCTTAATTCTTTATATATTTGTTTTTTATTTGTCTTAATGTAAAATACCTTACTGTTAATAAAGTATGTTAAACATGAAGTTTCAATAATCATTTCCGCAAAGAAAGAAATAACAAAAAAATATAATCTCAGTAACCACCAAAGTATGGGCCTTTACTGAGCTTTTATTCAGCTAGCATCTCCAGTAAAGGCCCGGTAAACAACCATCATTTATTTAACTACTAAATAAACTACTTATTAATTTTTTTTACTATCAATTAAAAGTGAATAAGTGTAATATGTTATGGTTAATAATTAAATTAGATTGATATCTAAACTATTTAGCTATTTTATATATAGGTATACAAGTTATTTTGGTAATATTTCCTAAATATTTAATTGGTGAAATAGGATAGGTCCATTTAGTTTTCCCCTTTCCTTCTTTTACATAATATTGATAAAGGACTATGGATTATTTACAACTGAATTCAGTGCTTGGTTACACAACAAAAAAAAAATCAAAAACAATTTATTTGGACATTACAAAAATACAACAGTTTGTCCACCCTGGACACCCAGTCTAGAGCACTGTCCTATTTTGAGATGAAAAGCTAAATGAAGTTTTGCCCATAACTGCTTCGTTTCACAGATAGTGTTGATTTCAAAAAAAAAATTCTGAAGATCTCTGAAATGCTTGAGATTTTTTATCAAACTTGCTGTGCATAATAAGTACTTTTAGAGACTTTGTTGTAAACATTTAGAGCATTTTTTAAAAATAAACTCACTGTATCTCCGAAATGAATTTAATGACAAAACATCATTTGAGCCTTTCATCAATAAAGGTTTGGCAATCATTTCCTGAATTTTCTCGATGCATGTACTTAAGGATCACCCTGTATATATTAATCATAATATGTGAAAATCTCCGTTTTATTGAAAATCATAATTAATGAATTGGAAATATTATAAATTATAACATTTTCGAACTGGTTGGACGGCATTCTTAAACCACCTTGTATAAATGCAATTTTGTAGTTTCGTCTGCTCAAAACTATATGCAAAATTTCATTAAAATCGCTTTAGCCCTTCCAGAGATCAAGTGGGGAGTAAATAATCATCAAATAACAGACAAACATACGTATTTTAAAAACCATGCCAAAACATTATATGTTGTAACCTGTGAAGATTTGTTAAGAAAATGGTTAAATTAGGTGATAATTTATAATAGACAACATAAAATTTAATGAGAATAGTAGTTTTATTTTGATCATACACAAAACATGTAACGCCAAGGAAATAAATGTACCTAATTTTATTCAATAATTAGTATTTCTATTCCTTAGTTACTTTCATTATGACTTATGAGTCATTTTTAGTGTTCTTTTAGTTATTAAAACACATGTTAAATTAAATAATAAACATAAGTATATAAAATTAACATAATTCATAAACTTTAAAGTTCTAAACGAAAACATACCAATGTACGCTATGGCATACAGATGACGTATTCCCGCCATAAATTCTATTAGCCAAAAGTTAAGAGGTAACCTACTCCTTTACGGACCTCGGGAAGATACGGCCATTAGAAAGAATAAGTAAACAAGTAAAATAAACATGTTTTTTATTAATTTTTGAAGTAGGCTAGTTTTAGTTGTTTTTTTGTTTTATCAATATCGTCTTTGACAGTGAATCACTTAATAATACCTTCATGGATTTATAAGTAGAGTTGGCAAAAATGCGCCGCACTATAATAAGTGTAAGAAAAGAAATTAACTAGTAATAAAAGCAATAAACTGTTACAATTTATAACAATGTATGCGCAACGTACCCTCTTAACTAGCTTGGTTTTCACAAACTGGAAAAGATGTGTAAAAACTTTGCAGCATCATGTATGTTTCTGTGGTTGTCTCCAAGAGTAATGTTCGACGTGGTGAAAAAATATGCTTATATTTTGAGAACGGCTGTTCGACATCTATTGATGTAATACAAGCATATTTAAAATAGTCTTTGAACTCACTTAACGGATCTGCAGATGCACCATCAGTACCATCACAAATGTGTCTTAATCTGGTAAAACCGGTCTCATGCTTTAACACACATGCGAACTTCTCTCCAACGGGCTTATTTTTTGCGTCACCTATAGAGTGTAGCAGTCGATTTACTTCGTCCACTATTTGCAGTGACTCCGCTAACGACAACACACTGCTTTGTAAGTTTTGTATGGCGTCATGTAATCCTTTATGGTTTTTGTGAATAGTTTTTAAAGCTGTTTCAACAGAAACATCTTCGAATTTTGTCTGGTTTTCCTTAATAGCTGCAGCCTCGTCTGGATTGAATTGTAATATCACAGCTTTTATTTGTTGTAAATATTCAGCATAATAAAATGCTGCCTCCAACCATATTCCCCAACATGTAAGAATCGGCTGTGGTGGTTCGGAAATACCGGGACACTTGCTATGAAATGCGCGAAGACGTTTAGGAGATTTAAGAAACACTTTTTTTAGTCCTTGCTATTAGTGCATCTACGAGGGTTGCCTTTTATATCTCGGGAATAGAGAACAAAAAAAAGAAATTAATCATTGTAAATGGCTTTATTGTTTTTCAAAATATTCTCCATGAAGATCAATACACTTTTGCATGCGCTTGAACCAATTTTCGAAGCACTTTTTCCACTCCGATTGAGGTACCTCCAAAACATGCATTTTAAACGCATCAACCGCTTCTTCAGGTGTCGAAAAACGTTGACCTCTTAATTTATTTTTGATGTTTGGAAACAAAAAAGTCATTGGGTGCCAAATCAGGGCTGTACGGCGGATGACATCAATTCGACTTTTTAAGTTCTCAAAAAGTCTCTTGTTTGAGCCGATGTGTGAGAGCTCGCATTGTCGTGGTGGAGAATGATGCGTCTTCGGCGGTTGGTTAGCCTTATTTTCCCGAAGACTTCTAGCAAACAAATGGTTGTGTACCATTCATAATTGACCGTCCGACGTTGTTCTAATGGTACAGTTGCCACATGTCCGGTTTTTCCGAAAAAACAGGCGACCATTTGCTTCGAAGTGCTTCGTGCGCGAACAACTTTTGTTGGATGTGGCTCGTCTTGAAAGACCCATACAGTCGACTGCTGTTTACTTTCAGGTTCATACGCATAGATCCATGATTCGTCACCTGTTACGATGTCATAGACGTGTTTTGAAGCACCGCGATTGTATTTATTGAGCATTTCTTTCGACCAATCGACACGAGCCTTTTTTTTTGAGCGATTGTCAAATTATGCGGGATCCAACGCGAACAAATTTTTTTTGGTGGCCAAAATGTTCATGCAATCTTGAATGTATGCTGGTCCCACTAATGCCCAAGCATGTCTCAATCTCACGATAAGTCACATGACGATCTTGCAATATCAGTTCACGCACAGCATCAATGTTTTCTGGAACAACAACCGATTTTGGACGACCTTCACGAAATTCGTCACTGAGCGAACTACGGCCACGATTGAATTCCGTATACCACCGATATACAGTGGTTTTTGATGGTGCTTCATCGCCAAAAGTCGAATTAAGTTCATCGATGCACTGTTGAGATAATCCACGTCGAATGTTGTAAAAAATAATCGCACGGAAATGTTCACGACTTAATTCCATTTGTTAGCCGAGATGAATTTGTCAAGTCACTGTAAACAACACAAATAGCGCCTGTACGTCGAAACGTTCTGAGTACGTATACCGACAAAAAGTTGAACTTTACGATAGGGACGTCGGTTGTTAGATGGCAGCACCAGGATCGTCCATTCCCGAAATATGAAAGGCAACCTCGTACCTCTGGAAAACCTTGTCGAATAATTTCTGCCACAAGATGTAAAGCATGCACTTTACACGTAACATGTACTAATCTACAACCGTGTTCTTGAAGAGAACGGCCTACTAAACGCATTGTTGCGGCACCATCGGTCACAAACATCAACACTTGACTTTTTGACAGGTCAAATTTTTCTAACGTCTCTAGCACCACCCGCGTAATTGTTTGGCGAGAACACTCAGTTAGTCTTTTGCTAGCTAGTAACAGTGGAAATATTGATTTAAGAGGGTCCAGTACACGTACTATAACATTTACAATTGAATTTTTTTTACAATCTGTTGTCTCAACACATAACCACAGCCGTGTATTTTTTTAGTACACATTTGATCTTATTTACAATGTCTTCGCTTACAGTTGGTACATAGTTACGCAACGTTGTACGACTTGGTAACGTCACCTTGGGATAGTATTTATTCCTGAAATGGTTGTTTGAGTATATGCAGCGGAACATCACAGGCAATCAGCATTAAGAGTAAATCGGACATAAACTGTGTTGTCGAGGGCACACCATTTGTTAAAGTTTTATGTTGCACAGAATTTACGTTACGTTTACAATCACGTTTGTTCCAGCACAACAGGTCAGTCTCGCACACCTTACAAATTATTATAGTACCATTGTAGAATAAATCCGGGAATTAACTGATAAATTTATTCACTTTGTCAGCGTATGGCCATTTTTTACCCTTGGGCAGGTCTGACATATTTTATTATTAAATTAATATCAAGAATAAAATACAAAAAATAAAATTATCAACAATACAACGCAGAGAAATAAATTACGTTATTGACACCTCGACGCATAACAGTAGACTAAAATAGTAAACAAGTCTCGCTTACGTACTTGGGTATTTCTCTACCTGGCACCGCCCATGATTTGCGGATCGAAATGCCAACTCTATTTATAAGCAAGAGGGTTATCGCATGGCTACCATTTTCTAGACATTAGGGCTTTTCGGGTGCAGAAACGTTTTAAACAGTAGTTAGAACCTCTGGATTATCATTGATTGAGTTCAAAATCAGAATTAATTTCAATCAATGATAATCGAGAGGTTATAACCACTGGTTAAGACTTCTCTGCACTCGAAAAGTCCTATTGTTGTGAGGCAACTTATCTGCCGTCAATTCAGAAAAAGTGGAGTTATTTCTGTCAAAGCTCCTCCAACGCCATGGGTGTAGATAATAAAAGGGGATTGCAGTTTTAATAATTTAAAAATATTAATTTTTTAATAGACTAAAGTCTATAAAATAAGTGTTTAATGACTTTAGCTGCAGTTTGTATATTTTTATTTAATCATTTTCAGAAAAAGTCCGAGACAAAATATCTACGAAATATTATTTAATGTTTTATGTGCATAATTACAAAGGACCATTTAATGCAAAAACAAAATATATCGGTTACTTATATTCACTTTTCAAAAAAAAAAAAAAAAAAAACGTTTTAACCTAGACATTTTACAGTAAATTGTGACTAAACAAATGATGTAAGTGTAAATATCATGGACGTAATATACATGGTAAAAATAAAATAAAAACCTCTCCTAAAATTCTTCAACTGTAATGATTTTTCATTTACAAAACTACTCAGGTGCTAAATTTACTTGGTTAATACCAAAATTAACTGAATAACTCTCGGCGTGGTTGAGCACATCAGTTTCCATGCAATTACCACATTTATCACATGAATAATTATTTACTTTTTCTTTATCTAATTCTAAATTCTGTGCAAGTATATTTAAAAAAATTAATGAGAGGTAATGAAGCAAGGGGGTTGAATTTGAACTAATTTATGCCCAATATTTTTTTTAATTAATTTATTACAATCAAACTACAGGAAATATCAATTTTTGAACAAAACAGTCTTAGTTCATTTATTTTTGACCCTAGTCATACTCATGTCCAACATTTTAGAACATTCATAATTAATTTTAATTTTGAAATAGAGCTTAAGTAAAAATTTTACAAACTGTATTGCATGATTTTTTTTTACATATTTTTGACAGGAATACTTTACTTTTACAGATAATATGGAATGATTTTTAAATAGAAGCCATACTTTAATAAACCCAATTTAGAACAGCATTTAGCTTATATGTTCATGTTTAGAACACTTAACAAGACATTATAACAGTTTGAGTTCCACAGTTCTAAATAACAAATTTCATTTTTTATTTCGATTTGATAAAAACCATAGAATTTATTTTACCAAAGCTGCTGCTGCAATGCGTAGTTGAAAAAAATGTTATGGAGCAATACCCTTCTTTAAATATTTTCACTCACTCGGTTTAATTGCAAATCATTTTAATTAAAATGTGTCAAGCAAATATCGGCATCAAATCATATTATGTTCAACCAGCTCTTTCTCAAATTTCCATCAACAGGAAATCTGAAAAAACAAAAATTTGTTCTTATAAGATAAAAATTCTGTAATATATTCCCTAACATTCTCATTTTAATTCTGAGATACATTAAATTTCTATTTCTCATTAAATTTGATATTCATCACAGCACATATTTATTTTTCTGTTTAAACATGCCTATACCACTGCAAAACAATAGTTTCATATTTACCTGTGAAAATATACGTTTGGGCTCTTATAAATCCAGTCTTTTGCATACCTGGCACCATCTCACCATATTTGCAAATCACAAATGCACTTACATGTCAAATATAATTGATTAATGAAAAACAATAATCACAATTTTCACAAAAAAAATAAGACAAACTGGCAATGTAAACAAACTTCCTTCAACTGTAATCAACTATTATATGATGTTGCCACGATTTTAAAAATTCAAAAAATCAATCAGAAATACAAATTACACGAAGTAACAAATATTTATTCGAATTTTGAATGTAATAAAAAAAATTGTATATTAGGTTTGAAAAATTATTGTTTAAATATTCTTTCAGATATAAATACTTTCTATTACTATGTAAATATAGAATAAATTGCAGCACACCACAGTGAGTTGTCATTATTCTATTTGTATGTACTGACGTTGTTTGTTTATTCATGAACAAGTAGTTAGAATGTGATTTTTAAGTGGACAACATAAATGATATAATACTATATCCCGTTTGCTTATAAATCTGTTTACCCCAGTAGTGGATTCTCAATAATTGTTGTCGATTTATTTTAATTTATAACATGAGTGTATCTGTAAAGCAGAGAACTGAAATTCCTACGATGATTGAGTATGGTGATAGGATGCGAAATCAACAAGTATGTAATTTATTTAATATTAAATATCCAGAATGACCCATAACTCAATTGACAATGAGTAAAATTGAAAAAAAAAAAAATTAGAGACTGGTACGGTGGAAGATTTACCCAAAACAGGTCGCACAGGTTTTGACAGTATACAAAATTAAATATTTTACTGGCCGTTGAAGAAAATCCACATACCAGCGTTTGTTGGGTTAATCACGTTTATGATGTTACTAAAACAGTACATACAGTATTAAAATTAGAAAAATGGCATCCCTTTAAGATCCAGCTTGTGTAAGAACTAAGTGATGATGATCCAGATCAAAGGATACAATTTTGTGAAACAATGATGAATAAATATGTGCAAAGGTGATCATCTTCTGATAAAAAATATTATTTTCTCCCATGAATGCACTTTCAAATTAAATTGTGAAGTAAATCGTCAGAATTGTAGATACTGGGCAAGGGAAAACCCTCGATGGATACGGGAGCAGCACACACAGTATCCACAAAAGGTAAATGTGTGGGTGGGAATTGTAAGAAATAGAATCATTGGACCCTATTTTTTCGTTGGAACTGTAAACGAACTGGCATTTTTCAAATTTTTAATGGGCTATCTCAACCCAACGTTATTAAAATTATTTCCCAGTAGAATTAATCCTGGAAATGTTGACGAAAGTCTGTGGTATCAACAGGATGGTGCTTCTCTCCATTATGCAGCAGACGTTCAAAGACCAAATATTTCTGAACAGGTGCATTGTTAGATGTGGACCCATTGAATGGCCACCAAGGTTACCGAACCTCAATCCATTAGATTACTTTCTGTGGGGCCATCTAAAAAACTTAGTTTATAAAACCAAACCGGAAAACATTGTTGAATTAAAAGAGAGAATTAGAAGAGAAATAAACATTTCTCAGGAAACTATAAATATGGTTCAGCAATACTCATCTTTTAGGGTACTGGTAGGGTACTGTCAGCTACAACAAGGAGTACAGTTCAAACATTTACTCTAAATTGTTTTTATTATTAACTAACCGTTAGTTCTAGTAACTATTATTTGTTCAAACAAAACATGAAAAATTAGTAAATTCTTATATTCAAAATGGCCGTACTTTCAACTTATCAATTTTAGACGCTAAGTATGATACATTTTTGGAATCAACTGTTGTTCAGAATCCAAAAATGGAGAAATTACAGGGTGCTCTATTTAAAAAAATATCGATGACGTCATAATGGAAATAGTGATGACGTCATAACGGAAACAGTGATGGCATCATAACGGAAACAGTGATGACGTCATAACGGTAACAGTGATGACGTCATAACGGAAACAGTGATGACGTCATAACAAAAAAATAAAGAATAAGGTGCCCAATTGAAATTAAAAATCGACGTGTCCGAGGATTTCTTCTAAACATTTTTGGTTTAACGAATAATGAATTTATTTCCTACTTTACGGACACACTGTATATATAATGTAAGAAGTGAGAATACAAGAATAATCAACAGATTTAAAATGCATACTATATGTATGTAAAAAAAATATTCAATGTATAACAGTTATTATCTAACAAATATTTTTCAAGTTTCTTTTTGAAAATATAGCGGTTTGTTGACTCCTTGATTTCTAGAGGTAAGTAATTAAATAGTTTACAGCCACTGTATTTAACGCTTTTTTGGTATATCGAGGTAGAATGGGACTCAGGTTGCAGTCAAATTTATAACGAGTGTTATGATCATGGAAGATAGAATTTTGTGTAAATATAGACCTATTTTTAAAAACAAAGAAGTAGACTTCATAAATGTAAGTACCAACAACTGTTAATAGATGATGAAAAGCATCTCTACAGGATTCGTGATAACCTAAATCTGCTAATATTCTTATGACAACTTTTTGCAAAATAAATATACGTTGGGTCTGCGCGCTGCTTCCCCAAATTACAATACAATTTCTTAAATGGGAAATAGGTCTATAGCAGGTAATATAGGTTCTGTTGCCAAATTTAAATATTGGTGTTACATAAGCTAACTTCCACTTCTTCTGGAAATATTCCGGTATATAATGATATATTGAATATAACACTCAGAGGTAGTGCTATTGTTGGACTATAAAATTTAAGAAAGTAATTTGGAATGACCAGTATTCAAGACAGCTGAACATTTATATTTGTAGTAAATCCTAAATCTATGTTACAATCTATCATATGACTGTCTATGTATACTGATTTAAAAAAGTTAGCGAAACAGTTTACAATGTCAGATCCATTTGTTAAGATCTTCTCGTTAAGTCATAGTTCCAGGGATTGAAAAATTTCTAGACTTTGATTTGACATGGCTCCAAAAGGCCTTTATATTATTAGTAACATTTACTTAAATGTCGCCCAGGAATGCATTGTAATCATTCTATATACCAACTTTAGACAATGATCTCAAATTTTTATAGTGGTCATATGATATTGAATTCTGGACTTGTTTATAAGGTCTGTTTCTTTTTTACTTATAATTTGAGTTGGCAAATCGATCCGCAAGTCAAGGGCGGTGCCAGGTAGAGAAATACCCAAATACGTAAGCAAAACTTGTTTACTATTTTAGCAGAGATTAATATTTGATTTTAGTCTATTGTTATGCCTCGTGATGTGTACAACGTAATTTATTCCTCTCCGTTGTATTGTTGATAATTTTATTTTCTGTACTTTATTCTTGATATTAATTTAATAATAAAGTATGTCAGACCTGCCCAAGGGTAAAAAACGGCTATACTCTGATAAAGTGATTAAATTTATTAGTGAATTCTCGGATTTATTTTACAATGGTGCTATAATAATTTGTAAGGTGTGCGCGACAGACCTGATGTGCTGAGACAAACGTGATTGTAAACGTCACGTAAACTCTGTGCAACATGAATCTATAAAAAAATGGCGTGAATTCGACGACACAGTTTATGTTCGATTTACTCTTGAAGCTGATTGTCTGTGATGTTCCGCTGCACATACTCGATAAACAACCTATTCAGGAGTTCTGGAATAAATACAATCCCAAGATGACGTTACCAAGTCACACAACGTTGCGTAACTATGTACCAACTGTAAGCGAAGACATTGTAAATAAGATCAAATGTGTATTAACAAATACACGGCTGTGGTTATGTGTTGACGAGACGACAGATTGTAAAAAAAATCCAATTTTAAATATTATAGTATGCGTATTTGACCCTCTTAAATCGATATTTCCACTGTTCTTAGCTAGCAGGGTGGTGTTGGAGACATAAGAAAAATTTGACCTGCCAAAACGTCAAGTGTTGATGTTTGTGACCGATGGTGCCGCGACAATGCGTTTGTTGGTAGGCCATTCTCTTCAAGAACATGGTTGTAGGTTGGTACATGTTATGTGTAAAGTTCATGCTTTATATCTTGTCGCAGAAACTATTCGACAAGGTTTTTCAGAGGTAGATGCATTAATAGCAAGTACAAAAAAGTGTTTTTTAAATCCCCTAAACGTCTTCGCGCATTTCATAGCAAGTATCCCAGTATTCCCGAACCACCACAGCCAATTTATACACGTTGGGGAACATGGTTGGAGGCAGCTTTTTATTATGTTGAATATTTACAACAAATAAAAGTTGTGATACTTCAATTCAATCCAGATGAGACTGCATCTATTAAGGAAAGAAGAAACAGACAATGTTTGCAACAAAATCTCTAAGTTATGTTTTACCCTAAGACACTTAAAGGCTTTTGTCAATATTTTTATACTTAAAACCTTTTATTTTGCGCAGATACACTCAATAATTTCATATTGTCTAATATGCTGGAGCTCAGAAACTACAGCTCATCGTGTTTTTATAATGCAGAAGCGGGCAGTAAGAATTCTTGCCAATGTAAACAGTAGAACAACATGTAAACCTTTATTTAAACAATACAATATACTTCCACTTCCATGCATATATATTTATCAAATATTAATAAATGCACAGAAAAACATTAAAAACTATAAAAGATTGGGTGACAATCATCAATATGATACAAGAAACATAAATACTCTTGAAATTCCAATACATAGAACCTCAAAATTTGAAAAGTGCCCAAAATATAAAGGCATTAGGTATATTCTATAACAAATTACCTGATGAATATAAAAACTTATCTACAAGTAAATTTAAGGTAAAAATAAAAAAACTGCTATTAACACATTGCTTTTATAGTGAGGAAGAGTTTTTGCTGCATGATTTTGCATTATAACAAGCATTTTTGCACTCATACCTTGATATTTTTAATTTGCAATTTTACTTCGTTGTGAATCTGTTATACATATATAAATGATATTTTTACCCTTTTTTTTCTCTTTTATAATGTACTGCGTAATGTAACGTAATGTATTGCTGATATTGTCTATTTTCAATTGACTTTATAACTATGTAAGTTCTCTGGATCAATAAATTATTATTATTATTATTATTAAAGCCAGACAGAATTCGAAGATGTTTCTGTTGAAACAGCTTTAAAATCTATAAAGGATTACATGACGCCATACAAAACTTAAAAAAAAAGGGGGTGTCGTTAGCGGAGTCACTGCAAATAGTGGACGAAGTAAATCGACTGCTACACTCTATAGGTGACGGAAAAAATGAGCCCATTGGAGAAAAGTTCGCACGTGTGTTAAAGCAAGACACCGATTTTACTAGATGCTTATATTACTTCAATAGATGTCGAATGGTCGTTCTCAAAATGTAAGCATATTTGTTCACAACATTGAACATTACATTACAACCATAGAAACATACATGACGCTGCCAAGTTTTTTACAGATCTTTTCCAGTTTGTGATAACCAAGCTAGTTAAGAGGGTAAGTTGTGCATACATTGTTATAAATTGTAACAGTTTATTGCTTTTATTTCTAGTTAATTTCTTTTATTACACTTATTATGATGCGTATGCCTATGTCCTGCGGCGCATTTTTGCCAACACTACTTATAATCTTCTTTGTATTTTTGAATACCACGAGGGAAATTAATCAAAATGTTTCTTAAATATCCGAACAAATATATCAATAGCAAAATATAATATATTATAGAAGATTTCAACACAAGTCAATATTTGCTTGAGAGAATTAAATTGCAATGAACATTGGAAAAAATGAAAATTATTTATTTACTCATAGTTGGCCTAAATTAATCATTACCTAAATAGGATAAATCATTTTCTTGTATTTTTGGTATTTATTCGATGGCGTTTAAAACTATGGATTCTAAATTATTCATCTTGTAAAAGAACACATGGTATTTACTAAAATATCTTAAAGCTGATGAAACTGTAGTCTCGCAGGCATTAGACAGCTGAGAATTTGTAAAATAAATAAACAACCACAAACACACGGTGTTTAGAAACTTTACCAAAGAGTCGAAAGTTGATAGTGCGAATAGTCATAATGTCACTTTGCACCATAGGTTTGAGCCCTGTTCAACGATCATATCTGCAGGGCTAGCGTTTTGCCATACGCGTCATGCTTACAGAATTGAGCAACAAACTCTCTCGCGGGAAATGATATAAAAACGTGCGATGGCTTGAGTTCGTGGTCACATATTTGACTACTCCTAGGATATACGCTTGGATCTTCGGAACGGAAACTCAGAGATTGGTAAGCTCTCCTAGGCTTCGCCTATTTTCAAGACACAGAGCCATGCTTAATTAGCATACTACACACTTGAGAAAGTCCGCGGCCGCTGTGGGAAACCTCTAGGTGCCACACCTAGCCTGCATGGCCTGAGGACCCATACATCGCGATTTGCCAGTGTTGTACCCACCGACGACACGCACCGCCAATATAAATCCGAGTAATCAAAGGGTTACTCGCGAATCCATGGGAGCGGACCCTGCGGATTTCTCCATATGTCCGAGACTAGGTAAGGATGACAATAAATGATTTCCATATTATGTTGCCATACTTATATTTTATAAATTTCATGACATCCAATTTACTTTTTTAAAGTGATGAATAAAATGGCAACATCAATCAAAGTACGACTCTATGTGCTTGGGGTTCATAATTTTCAGTATTTTTTGCGTGGTGGTAACCAATGATTAATAGATATAAATTTCAATGAGTTAGGTATCTTGCAGAAGCTATATCTTTACGATTTGCTCAGTCAGACCATTTAATATAAACTACAACAATTTCATGCGTCAAGTAGGTAACTCTCTTTCATGTTCAGTATAAATTTCAGGTTTAAAAATAATATTCTGTTGATAATAAATATGTCATTTGGTGAAACAGTGAAACATTATAAAATATTACTTATGAGAAGTGCTTGAGTGTCGACTGTTGAGTAGAGCAAGGGGTAAATAACTCGACATGTTATTTCACTCTGCCACCTCGGATGGTAACTTTAAAACTTATTTTATAAGCAAGGGGTTCTGCAGTGATTATGCTTGCAGTTTTCCGTTTAATGTGTTATATATACCGCCTACATACACATGCCCTGGAACACTTGATGACTTCTCACACTCTAAATACTATGTGGCAGTCAGTTTCATGTTGGTTTAAACCTTGCAGGTGGGATGCATACGACAAACCTAATAAATAGGATAGATGTCCTAACGAATAATTGCAGCGTCATATGTTTCTAGGTACTGTGTACTGCGGCATCATGTCCGTGTGTCTGTACAAACGCATGGTTATCTGCATCTATCTGTCTATCTTAGCAGCGGGCATCCAAGTGATCCTTACAAGAGCCGTTTCTCTTTGACATCTATTTAAAGTTTTACATATTTCACTACAGTTATGTCATTATCAAGCGGAAGTATTCACTGGGATTAACAAGGTATTGTTACATTGCATATTCGACCAGGTTACTTTTAATGTATTGTAGACAGTTGTCTATTTACAGAAAAACCTGTTAAAATGTTATTTGAGTTTTTTTGACATTTCTATTTTCAGGACAAAAAGTGAATTCTAAGTAAATTAGTACATTAAAACTATAAAGTCAAATCTACTTTTACTTTTCGTTATTTAAACCCTAAATTAATGCAGTGTAAATTAAAAGTTTTACGGCCGGTCTTATCAACATTTTAAAGAGATCTTTAACTTTAACTAACAGAGCAATGAAATTATGATAATTTTGTCACCCTTTAGTAGTTTTATTTAACTGCACACAGTGCTATTCTTTTGTAGCTTGCCCTACTGTAAAATGTATCTTATTTGCCTTGATGCAGCAGTACAGCCTTAAATGATTGATAATGAATATAAAAACAAAATTAAAAGGAATTTATTATTGTTATGATTGCAGCTGTATGTGCACAGACAATGGCTTACATGACTATAACATGAAAGTATTGACCAGTTTGATTATCCACTAGCAAAAATTTGTGATATAGAGATCTACCTACAGACCAATAAATTTTAATTCATTTTATCCAATGATTTTTACAAAGAACACATGAATAATAATGCAGTAGTAAGTACAAAAAATAAAAACTCTCAAATGTATGTTAATACTTATGGCAGTATGTGAATAAATGGGAACAGTAAGGACACTTCAAGGTGCCATGCCGGATCGATTTCTGGCCAAGGAACTGGGATTTTCTCGGAAGCATTAATTAGTTTCAGCATAATTCGATATTGACCAAGTGTATAGTCCCCTTCTACACAAGGTTACTTTAAGAAGGTGTTTAAATGTTAAAACATAGTTTTTTAATATAATTACAGTCTTACCTATTTTGATCTACAAGTACAGTTTCATTACCCCAACCAAGTTTACCAAGGTGATAAACCACCGATGCTCCCATAACACCTCCTCCACAAACAATAACTCTTGCATCTTTGGGGGGAACGATAAAATCAGCAGTTGCATAGTTAGAATTTGAAATAATTTTATACCTGTAACCATTCTTGCTTTTTCTCAAAACACTAGTGCATCTTGAGAACATTTTGAGTAATGAATTTACAGTAACTTTTGTTTCTAATTTGAACTTAAAAGGTTTCTTTCACATGTTTACACTGGATTTTTTGCAAAAAATTAGAAACAGGTTATATCACAAGTCTGTGGTTGTATTTATTTCACATTTTCCCAACTAAGTTCTAACATTTTATTTGAGGTTATGTGTATCACCACCATAGATGAATACAATTTTTTCTATGATCACCACAAGTATGAAGTAGTTAATACGTATCGATATTTTTGAGTATCGATCTTTTAGGCTCCGATACTTAATATTTTGATCGATATTTTTCGTTCCGATATATCAATGGATCGATTCAATAAATGTGAGTATCGAATAAAATGTATTGAACGATAAATTTATATTATGTTATAATAGAACATTGAAAAAATTCCATAGTGAACACATAACTCAACTATGATCAGAAATACAAATACTGTCACCTATAGACCCACAATGCTATTATATAATTATCCAAATTACAGGTTCTTCTATTTTGAATAATGTTTAGCAATATTTTTACTGCAATAACCACATAATAATGCATAAATAACTTTAATTTAAATTATAAAACAGCAATTTCAAGCGTTTATTTGTATGAAAAATTCCGGATCGAAATTTGTTCGATATTACGAATATCCATACTTTGAAAACGATACGATACGCGTATCGATACTTTTCAACATGAAGCGGATCGATACATGGTATCGATACTTTTCAGAGATCGCCCAACACTAGTATGAAGTTAGCAAAGCGTTGCGTTGCGTTCGGAAACAATTTTGATCTTCGATCATATTATGATCGAAGATTTTGATGATATCTACAATTTTAAATTTTGGATTTTGGCTCATGAATGGGTCTGATGGGCGTAAAGAAAATTTTAAAGGTTATTTAATGGCAAGGAAAATAAAGGAGAACAACAAATTTGAATGGTTATACATAAAAAATGCGATTTCCTAAATAAAAAAAAGAAAATTAAACAAACTTCAACCCCCAAAAATACTCTTTCACATAGAGGGTTGCGGATGGCTCTTAGGTAAGTGAAATAAGACGATATATGAAGTATTTCTACATCAAATTTCAAATCTTTCCGCTTAATTTTTCTTGCTCTTAAAATGACCTTTATAATATCAATCGATTATAATAATAAATCGATCTTAAGTTTGACGATCTTTAATAAAATCGCCAACTTTTTTTCAGAATCGAAACGATTTTCTTAACGTTTCAAGTACCTTACTAAGGCGGCGTTTCAGTTCTCTGAGCTCTAATTTAATGTTGCAATTGACAGTTTGAGGACAAGGCAGACTCTAAATATTTTAAGGTTTCATTATTTTAACTAGACTAGTTCTGTGAAAGAAACGAATCTATAAAAATTCCCAGTATTCTCTTTGGAATAATGAGATTCATAAGTTATACGTATTGCATATGTGTAACAAAATATACTATAAACAATTAAAATATCTGTGAAATATTGTAATGAATAAAGTACGATTTTTTTCTTTACTGAAGTAAATCGAAAATAGTGCGAAACGGTACTTAACAAAATGTTTAGTCGGTTGCGGCTAATGCCAAATAATATTTATTAAAATTCTACTATAACCGCGTTCGGTAAATGTTTGGCTCGTCGAAGCATCGTCAAAATTCAAAATTATTATACACAAATTTATACAATTTTATGTATTCTTTTTGCATTATTTTAAAGGCTTATATCAACGGCGCATGCTTTTGCATGCGTCTTTGTTTTCTCGTTTTCGGAGTTATTATACAATTTAAAAATGTTTTCTTTTTTAGGTGTTGTATTTGTTGTTAATGTTTTAGTTTTAAGTCCGGACTGGCCCCGCTCCGCCCGACCTAACAATTGCACCGTCGCCACCTTACGCGGGGATGCTAGGTTGGTAATGGACCGGGTGTCAAGCGAGGACCATATACATTGTTTTCTTTAACTATTAATAAAATTGTTTTGAATTTGAATTTGAATTTGCGTTCGGTAAATAATACATCTGACGCCTCTGACCCTCAACAGCACAAAGACATCTTAAAGACGTCCAAAAGACATCTGACTTCTATATTCTAGACATTTTATAGACATCCTTTTTCGTCCAGAAGACGTCTTATATAACCCTGATGCCACAAAAGGTAATGTCTTTACAACATCTTTTTCCAACATCTAATTGTCTATGTATTTTAATGACATCCCCTACACTTGCGTTTTCAGATGTGTCCTTTAAGCTTTCAGTTATCTGATGTAAAACGATTTTTCAGGTTTTGCAATGTTACCGTCTCTGTCTAAGAGGCCGCTCACTGACTGGCGGAATAGACTCACCACCACTTGCTCGTGGCACCTCAAGACGATTAATGCTTAAAATTTGTGCACAATATTGCAGTTGGCTCATCAGATGTAAAGAAAATGTGCAAAAACATATCCAGAAGTACATTGTACTCAACTGAAATATAATACGAGTGCCGATGTAGATGTTTTTTCACATTTTCTTTACTTCTGATGAAGCCAACTGTAATGTTGGACAAAACGTTAACCAGTATTCATCACGGATATGCGACTTGTTCTACCGACCTCGCAACATCAGTGATGGAGTGCGTTCATGGGCATTAAATAAATTTACTTAATAGACAACAAATAATATCAAAATTAGAATATAAGTTAACTTTTAACAATAAATGGCGTTATTTAAAAAAAAAAATTAAAGAAGACAACAAATTATAATTTTTCCTGTTAAATAAACCTTGAAAATGTTTGGTGTCTTCCGGAACGCAGTTTTCGGTGGCACCAATCACAGAAGACGTGGCGGTCATGTGATAGCATAACCAATCACAAAATAATATTAATTAAATTAGACATTTGACAGTTTATACTAAATAAAGTGTTTATTATATCGTAAGTAAAAATATTTTTATGGTACCTATTGATGTTTTATTTATGTAATATAAAAAAGTCTTAAATTCCACAAAATCTTCAGTTCGTCCATTAGGTTTTAATTTTAGACTCGGTTTTATTATTATTAATTATTGGAAAATTAGCGATTAAAATACACTGTAGTCGCTGACTTAAATAATTTCCTTATTTATATGGTGAATTCTAATCGAAATTGTCTTTAATATTTTAGGTCATGAAGGTCAGTAACCTTTCGATGACAGAGCAGGTGAAGTTTTGAAAGTTCTATAAATTCTGGATTTGTCTTTTATTTGTACTTATGGGGTAAGTTGTAATATTTTTTATACATGAAACTATGTGATAATTTGTTTAATGAAGAAACTGCATGTATTTACATAATAAATAAAATATTCTATTTAACTTAATTTACATATGTACTTAGATAAAAATAATATATTTTAGTATTCCTAAAATCGATCCGTAGTATGTATAATATATATTGTTAATATATTATGTTAAAATGAATGTTTTATACAAACTCGCCTGACTAGTTGCAAAATTAAATTTATCCATTAGTATATCTATCATGTGAAACTAGTCGATTCACTATTACTTATGTTTGAATTATATTTATTTTTATATTATTATACAGACAAATTAACACAGATTTGTGTTGTGACGTACTTCGCTGCTCTGCCCAAGAGCGGAAGTGTCACTTTGACGCCCAACACTACGGCGGTGCACACGGTACGGATATCTCGGGCGCCAGTTTCTGTTTAGAGTGCAGAAACATCACTTTACTCTATCGGCGGGACGATAAAGGCCGGGCAACTACAGTGAAGATACGGCTAAGCCAGGGGTCGAGAAAAAGGCAACTTACGCACTACAGTTAATGAAACGGCTCTTATTCAATATATATACATTTATTCTACACACTAATTATTATTTACACTATATACATCTTCATATTTACAACTTATTCTACAAGCGGTCTTATACTACAAGCGGTCTTATACTACAAACTTATACTACAACGGTCTTAACTATGGGCGAGCGGGGCAGTAAGCGGGCGGTCAAGCGGTGCGATACGGTAATCCGGTGAATGAAGCGGTGAAACGGTAAACAGCAATAAATTAATCGGTCATAAGCAGACGGCGGACGGATACAAGGAGGGGAAGCAAGCGCCAATACAAGAACACTAAGACTATCTATTTACCAAACCTTTATCAAACCTTGCTACCTACTTCCGGATCCTGGGCTGCTTCCTCTCTGGAGCGGTCGGGATCGGCACGTCTGGTCGGTACGGGCGGCAGCAACGGACTGTTCTCGGATGCTCTGAAAAATCCTCAAGCTACTAAACTCTGCCAAAAAGCAGAAGTAGAATGGGACGCGGTAGTCATGCGCGGAAATAGGATGATATGCGGTAGTCATGCGCGGAATATAGCAACTACGTCACCTTTTACTGACTTAGAAAAATTCGCAGTTACATTTGTATACCTATGTACCTCTATACTCACAAGTTTACTTACTGTCCAAGTCGGCGTGGTGCTTCGGGTGGCGGTCAGACGGAGACTAACTTGTCTGAAAAATCCTCATGCTACTAAATACTGCCAAAAGCAGAAGTAGGATGAGATACGGTAGTCATGCGCGGTATATTACAGCTACGTCACCCATTTATGGACTCACCTAATATATCCTTATACTCACGAGTTTACTTACTGTGCTGATCGGCGTGGTTCTTCGGTTGGCGGTCGGACGGGAACTAATTTGATTGTTTTCAGTCTCGGGCTCCTTCACCGTAGCGCGGGCATAAGGGTGCCGGGGACACAATGCGCGCTTCGCGTTTCGCGATTTACGTACTGCCAGCCACTTAGCATGTTTATACAAACAGATCAATACTACTTATTTATATAATTAACAATTTAACTATTATTACGGCTCAGCTTGACAATACCAATTTTAAAAGTGCAGTACTACAATGGTTAAAATATTTTTCGAAACAGCCAAATAGCACCTAGTTACCTAACTTAATTCTATACAATAAAATCACTTCGTTACAGTGTGTATTATATTTGCCACACTGGGTAAAGTGATCATCCTGATATGATCAAGAAATATTCTCATTATGTAGGTATTGATTTTTTCATAACATAATTTTATCTCAGTTTTTAAATAAAAAATATTTTCTTGTCATCTTTATAATATAAACAACTATAATGAAAAGACCCACTTCTCCACATAATTTATCGACAGACAGAATCAACTGCGGGCAACTGTGTCGGTCATTAACTATGAGGGATTATATTGTTTATCAGTAAGCATAAGCAAATTGGATTATTTTGTAGTTGTCAAATTAGGTGCTTAACCTTTTTATTTTTTTGTTTAAGTATGCTTGCATGGTATAGCACAGTCTGACACCTGCACCAATTTCAATTCCATAAAAGATGGTTGCCTTACAGTGATTTTAGATCTTAAAATACAGTATTTACTATAATCCTATAAGTATATATTTATCTTGTTTTAGGAAGTATGATACAAGCTAAAGTGATAATGGAGTGAATCGATTTTAGAGGAAGGTAACCAACCATGAAAAGAGGTAATTCTACGATCGGTATATAATAACAAAATTTTAATGTTTCAAAATCAACAAGAACTAGCAACATTTAATTTTTAATAGAGTAGGTACCTATCATATCTTGGTATATTAATTTGTCTCGATTCATATATTGTCTTAAATAGTAGATATATATTTTTAGTACATTTTTGTGGGCATTTTAAGTATTTCTTAAGCAATATATTTTATGCACTCATTTAATTTTTTTCTGTCCATAAAAATTATTCTCAGAAAACAGTACATTTCTTTTTTTTTTAATTATTGTTGCCTGCGATTTCTGAACTAATTTCTTTAACATTTAAAAATTTGTGTTTCTAGTTTATTTTAGATTATAAAATTACATAGTAAATATTAAACATGCCTGAGCTTATAACAGCTTCAGATATCATAGGAAGGCTACGATATTCCTGTTTTAAACTCTTTTCAGTTTGCAATCAGCGTAACTGTCAACAAACAATTATTGATAAATGCGTCCAATTGACAATTTATAAATATTTGCGAGAAAAAAAAAAGGATTTAAGAGAATCAGTGAGTCACATCAGAAAAATTAAAAAATTTAAAGCTACTTAATTTTTTATTTTTTTGTTCTTTCTCACTATTTTTCGACTTATTTTTGTTTAAATTCTGCACTAAATTTTGAGTATATGCCTGGCTGTGACTACCTGATTATGACTAATCTACATATTGATGATCAAGAAACAATACCTCTTATCTCCAAATTAGCAATTTTACAGGAAACGAAAAACTAACGAGGTATTCATTGAACTAAGTCGTAGGTATCGGTATTAATTTTGGAGATACAAGCTATTGGGAGCTGTTGGACATAGGAGTCGATATCAATTTAAAATCTTAAATCAAGTTCTGGCAAAAATGAAGATATGAGGTATTGTTTCTTAAGCGTCGATATATATATTTTTTGTTTCATGTACAATCTTACGCAAGCAGTCATACCCGAGGAACCACTGTATAAGAAGTTTATTTATAATTTAATTTTGTTATATTTTCAATTCATTTTATGATTTCTGATTTTATGTTGTTTGACATTAGAACAGTGCAGCTAGTCTGCACGCAGTAATGAAATAATTTAGAGTATTACTTTTTTTTTACAGGAGGTATATAATATTTATTTTTCGATCTGTCTTAGAAAAAAATGTTGTTTTTATGATTTATTTCATTACTATGGAATTGATTTTTCTCTTTAGATCAATTATTTTCTTTTTTTATATACCTGCAAAGCAAATGATAGTTTTTATCTTGATAGAATTATGAAATTCATTATTGACTTCTGATGCTACTGTTTGTAGTGATAAATTATTTAGTTACGTTAAAAAAGCCTACCAACCGTTTTAATTTTATCGAGTGATATCAAAAGAATATCTACATATTTAATATTGTAATACTTGTTTTAAGATAAAGTAATAGTCTTTTGGTAGTTCGTTTGACTAAAGTTTATTAATATATTTTAATTCAATTTGTTAGAATATTTGTCATCTAGCTATAACAATATTAATTATAATGTAATTGTTACAATATGATTGGGCAATAAATAATATTAACTAAAGTGGTGTTTATTTTCCCTTCTCTTATTTTGAAATTACATATTAAAAGGCGAAGACGCATTTTTTAAGTTGTTTTGCCATTTACAATTTAAGGACTGGTTTTCCATTTCTTCTTGCATTTATTTAGTAGATAAATTCCCTGGAAACAGTAATTAATAATATTTTAGTAATTGTTTCCTCGGAATTTATTAATTAAATAAATGTACAGGAAATGGAAAAGCCGGCCCTTATAAATGAATAATTTATTATCAGAGGAAGATCTCTGTTTAATCTACATATTTTTAGTTCTTGCCACCGAAGTTGGTGCGCTACAAGCTAAGAAACGTCACAGCTGCTTCTATCCTCCACTATTAGTTTGCTGTGGTATTCATGTTGAGTTACCATGAGAGAGTGGTGGTAAGCCTATTTTGCCGCTCAGGAGAACGGCTCCTCAGACAGACAGTAACATAGCGAAATCCAAGAAACCGATTTAAAGTGTCCTTTTAAATTTACATAAAAATTTACATTGAAGTAAGACTTTTTTTTACTCAGGATTCATAATAAAAAAATCTCAAAACACAATCACAATATTTGTGGATTAAAGCCATACAATTGTCTATTTTTAATAATGCACTGAAGGGCATTGCAGGAAAATTTTAATGTAACCACAAACGAATTAAGGAGGATGAATATGTTACCTATTTGAAAAATACAGATTTTTTTTTTAAAGGAAAATTAAATGGAAATTATTGAATTGAAATTTAAGACAATAAAAGTAGATTAAAATAACATTTTAATAGTATATTAAGTTAAAAAAATAAAATATAGAACTTTAAACTATTATTTATTAATTTAACAGAGATAAACAAATATCAATAAAAATAACACAAAGCTGGGTAGGAAAATATTTTAAATACAAGCTGAAAAAAATCGTTAAAATAAATTTAACATCTTTTTTATTTAAAGAGCTTTTATAACTCTGTATCCTTTTCTCAACTAGAAGCAGTATTTCAAACAGCCAAAGATCACAACACAATACAATAAAAAAAATTAAATTATACAACAGTGAAAATACGGCAAAAACAAAGACATACTTAAGTCAAGGCTTCAAAAATATACAATTATCCCCTAAGTTATGCATGCTCACACATGCAGTGTCTATGCAATATCTATCATTGTTGCATTACAGTGTTTGTGTAGTAGTGGAATGAGGTGATAGTTAAGGTAAGCATGTCACTAAAGCCTTCATGTAACTATGTCTTTATATCTTATTGTTAAACTATTATGCCATAGGTCAAAATACTGCTTAAGGGAAAATTGAATTTATAGTCTCAACAAATATCTAGGTATGAAAAAAATGGAGCCTCGAAAATATACAAGATATCAATGATTCGTTTTTTTATAAAAACAATTTAAAACTAAGAATTTATCAACACACCAAAGACACATATCTAGTAAAACCGATGAGAGAAAGTCAATATCATGATTATGACATTTTTTAATATGTCACTTATAGGAAGAATGTCATTAAACATGACATTACCACAACCTTCCCTATTTTTCTTTATCAGAACGTATAGTATAAGGTAAGGTGGGGCAACTGAGACCAGGGGGTAACTGGGCCATGGGATTGTCCTTTTTTTAACCTACTGCGACGAAATTTTTAAACAGTTGGCATCATTGTTTCAACCTGTTGGCTTGCTAGAACTCTTTCTGATCTGTGGCTAGAACATAGACTTATAAAAATATCCGAGGTCTGTGGGCTAGAACTATAAATCTAACCTCACAATCATAGATAAGACATAATATTATAATATATTTTCTATGCTCACAATTCCACGTAACTTTGCCGTGAGTGGCGCATGAAATGAATGCAAATACTTTTCTGTGACAATGTGGTGCAGCAGTGGAATTTTGTGGTCTTTATTTGAGCAGTGTAAGTATTTGTGAATTAATTTATAGCTATACTAAAAAAACTACATTTACAACAAACGATTATCGTGTGTTTTAGACAATGTACTTTTCGTATATTTAGGCGTGGATGGTCCAGTAACCCCCAAAATTTTTATGAAAATGGGGTAATTGGGCTATGTACCTGGGGCAACTGGATTCTGGGATCCAGTTACCCCGAATATCTAAAAAAATATGTTTTTATATTTTATACACTTGTAGAAATTAATTAAGATATATTTATTTATTTATTTTGCAGGTTACTTATCGGACATGGTGTGAACATATATTCGTAAAACTGACAAAGGTGCAGGGTTCGCTTACACTTCGGAAGATCTCCAGTGTGCTATTGATGACGTAAAAATGGCAATAAAACAACCAGAGGTGCAGCAATCTTCTATCATATTCCAAGAAGCACACTGAAACATTACATGTTAGGAACTAGAGGAAAGGGTTTCACATCAAAAGACGGCAGAGGAGGTGGCGGTGTAACTTCGTATCTGTCATGTGCTGAAGAAAAAGAAATTGTCAATTGCATTAATGGAAAAAAATGGATTTGGTCTTTCACGAGAAGATGTACTGGATTTAGTACAAGCGTACATTAGACAAAAGAATTTACAAACAAGAACAACGACCTGGAACCGACTGGTTTATTTCTTTCAGAAAACGGCAACGTTTGTCTATCAAAAAACCTCAAAGTATCGAATACGTTAGGTGTGACCAAGTAAATCCTTGGGTAATCTACGAATTTTTCAACAAGTTGGTACAGCTCATGAAAGACTTAAAACTTGAAGGAAAGCCAAATCTGATATAATTGTGATGAAACATCCTTTTGCCATGACCCCCTCTAAAACAAAAATTATTGGGGCCATTGGTGCACGATGTCAGCGCAAAATTAGTAGTTCTGGACGAGAAAATACATCCGTGTTACTTTGTCGTTGATCCATTGTTTGGTGGCCGAAAGGATTACAACGGATGGTCAAATCCAAACTCTCTGGACTGCAGAGATTAGCATGCATGAACATAACGGGAGCAATTAGCACCACACCGTCAGCTGCAATGGAAATCCTCCTGGATTTACCCCCTCTTCATATATATCTGGAGAGAGAAGCCAGGTGGGCAATCTACAGACTGCAACAAGCGGCCATTAATATGCCGCAGACTAGTATCATGGAGCGGAACAGGTTGCTGGATGACATAGAGAATCACAGCATCCTGGGAATGCCCTCAGATACTATGCCTACCATAACCAACTACGAGCTGACCTTCAACATCCTTTCTCCAGAAAGAGATGAGTGGGATCGGAATAAAGCCGACCTACTGAAAGCAGACAGTTGTTGGTTTACAGACGGCAACAAAACTCCCGAGGGAACAGGAGCCGGAGTACATTGCTACAGACCAAGGGTGAGGATATTCTCAAGCAACTGTTTTTCAGGCAGAGATTCATGCCATTGAACTGTGTGTACGAAGGCTGGAATATATGCATCTTACACGCAGATCAATAAAAATTTTCTCAGATAGCCAAGTAGCTATAAAAGCTCTTGGCTCCTGCCGGTGCAACTCCAAAACGATATGGAATTGTCAGAAAGCTCTAAATCATTTGAGCAAAAACAACAAAGTGACTCTGGTCTGGATACCCGGCCACTCTGGTATGGAAGGTAACGATTCATCGGACCAGAACCAATACTTGGCATATCCTCAAGTACTGCCAAGATGGCTATCTCAACCTGGGCTGAAAGGAAAACTTTCCAGTATTGGCAAGAGTTATCAGGATTAGTTCATTCGAAGGCGTTTATAAAATACCCTTTGAAATCAAGAGCTAAAAAACTTTTAGAGTTAAACAGGGTAAACCTGAAAACTCTAACAGGCCTATATACCGGGCACTGCCGATTAAACTATCATCTGCATAAACTCGGCCTAGCGGAAAACGCCGAGTGCCGCCTATGCCTGGAGGATGATGAGAAGGCAGACCACATCTTATGCACCTGTCCCGCTGTGGAGAGGATCCGATTCTCAATATTTGGCAAAGAGCAACTGCTCCTAGAGGATCTGGACACATTCTCACCTAATAAAGTTATCAGTTTCATTAAGAGACTGAACTTATTGGGTGAAATATAATTAGGCGTGAGCCATAATAGGCCTGCTGATGGCTGCAGTGTAGGGTCTACTGACAACAAACCTAACCTAACCTAACCTACTTTGTTGTTCCGCTGATGGAAGAACTCTTCCATTGCTTTGCGTTTTTAAGGGAAAGCACGTTATGGAAAATTGGATAAACGAAGAAATGGCCACACAAACTGCTATATCAGTAACTGAGTGTGGGTGGATCTAGACAACCCTATTCTACAACTGGTTTAGAGAGGTTTTTCTGGCAAATATTGGCAAAGAAAGACCCGTCATGATGGACACGTGACCCACATTTCGATTAAGTTGATTCGACTAGCACAGGCAAATGATATCACTATCATGAAGTTGCCACCACATACCATCCACGTTCTGCAACCCCTCGATGTTGCCGTTTTTAAAGACTTAAAAACTAAATGGGATAAGGAATTGTGCAAATGGCAGCGCCAGAATCTGCGAAAAAAAATTCCCAAAGCAGAATTCACAGCCATCCTAACAAGGCTTATCAGCGAAATTCCTCAAGAAAGCATCATAAACGGATTCAAAGCAACAGGAATATATAATCCAAACAAACATGGTCCAAACCGGGAAGCTATTCCAGTTTCAATTTTTAAGCCTGAAGACTTAATAAGGTATAGGAAACATTTACCTGTGCCTTCAGATGCACAAGTTGAAGCCACCTCGTTCACATCTTCCGCGCAAACCAGTGAGGTGACGGTGGCAACGTCAACAGAGCAACAAATGAACATAGCTTCTACCTCACATTCACAAGTTCTGGAAAACAGCCGATAAACAACTATGAAAATGAACAGCCGAGTACATCCAAGGCTGTTTTGGATGTACAAGCAAAAACAGACAACCATGAAGATGAACAGCTGAGTACATCCAAGGCTGTTTTAGATGAACCAGTAAATACAGGTAATCGTAAGAACTCAAAGGAATCGGAAAAACCAACACGAAAAAGTTTTGAAGATGTGCTACTAGAATTGTTTAAGAAAGACACAAAAATAAATCCAGAACGAAAACGTAAAAGGATGGTGACTAATTGTGAGATCATAACAACAGCAGAATATTTAGAGAAAAAGGAACAAGAAGAACTTGAGAAAGAGGAGAAATTAAAAAAGAAAAAACAAAAACTCTTAGAGAAAGGAAACAAACAAAATCCTAAAAAGGTTATAAAAAAAATAAAGGAGAAGAATCGTGGCTCTTCCAGCGATGACGAAAATGGAAAAACAAAAAAACCAAAATCCTAAGAAAAATATGAAAAAAATTAAGTACAGAGAAGAACAATGACCTTTCAAGTGGCGAGGAAAGTAATTACTCTCTTCGTGAAAGTGATGATAGTTTAAGTTTAGAGTTATCCGACTGCGAAGAAGAAACAAACTTGGATCCTGGGTAATTTCGCTGTAGTTAAAGTTTTTGGAAAGGGTGACTCTTCATTCCGATTGTATGTTGGGAGAATCGAAGAAACTGATAACGAAGGTTACGAGGTAAAATTTTTCAAAAGGCAAAGCCAGAATATGAAATTTATAGAAACTGAAGAAAAGTCGTACATTAAAGAAACTGAGATAGTTCGAAAGTTATCGCAGCCTTTAAAAAGCAACTCGTCACGTTACACTAACATGATTTATTTTAGTACTGATCTGGCAGATTTAAGAAATCTTATTAATTAATAAGTACTTATTTACTGATTTCTTTTGAGGTAAAGTTCAAAATGTTAAAAAACCAAATGTTAATATTTTATATTTTTATTTTCAAAGAAATTTATCTTGTTATTTTTTGAGTTTGTAGCAAATAAAACGTTTTTCTGACACTTTTTATTTTATTTTTTTAGTTGTTGAATGATGGTTATCTATTTGCAACAGCCCTAAATAACCATAATTGAAAAAATATCTAAAATCTTTCACATTGTTTTCAAAATATATGTTCCAAAACAGGTCCAGATACCCCAAGCAGAATTTAATTATCTTATATACAAAATACACACTGGTGGTCCAGTTGCCACGTTATATGGAGGTAACTCGGTCCAAGAACAAAAAAAATATATATATTTTTACTCCATAGCATTTTGCATTTTAAGTTTTAAACACGTTAGTATCTCAAAGAAAACCTGTAAGACGCCTACGTATTCAGAAGTTCATTTAAGCAAACTTTGTTCAATTCAAGTAAATACAAATGTCTCAACTACATGACCATGTTGTAAAATCATGACCCAGTTGCCCCACATTACATTACTGGGTAGGCCAGATTTTAATCGGGAAACTTAGAGACTCGATTGAATATTATTTGGCATGTTCTATCAATTCTATAAGTTTCCCGATTGAAATCTGGCCCACCCCTGTATACAGCGTACAGCTACCTCAGAAAAACAACTAGAACTTTTTATTAACTCGAACAGTATTTCTACGATCCAGTGCTCTTCAAAGCCATGTTTGGATTGATTGAAACCTCTACATCTTTCCGACTCTTTGCCAGGCCTGTCACTTCGCAGATCCTATAATGATAATACGTTTAATGGTTTAATGGAAGGAATAAGCTATAGGTGTATTACTACATACTTTTTACTTTCAAAAGCTAACCGCATTTATTTATTTAATTTTGTTCGTTTCATGCCTACTTAGAGCCAAACCACACGAGCGTTAATTCAACGCACGTTCGACGCGCGTTGAAATTTCGCGTTATAGAAATACATTGAAATATATTGTGCCATCCACACGAACAACGCGCGTCATATTTAACGCGCGTTAAAAAATGACAACGCTTGGTATCTCCACAACGCGCGTTCGACGTGGCAACGCGCGTTGTACAAATACGTTCTATTATATGTGAGCATACACACGATATTAATTTAACGCGCGTTTCAGTTCGTATGAAGACATGTTGCTAGTTAAGTTATAACCTATTTAAAGTACGAATTATTCCGTCTTTAATTTTGGTAAAAAGTTCATCAGATGTTGCAATTGACATACGAAAATAATTAAAAAATTTTATGGGATCTTCTCGAAGTCTAGGAAAAAGACAGTAGAATGCGCCCTCGCTATATCGTATTTCATTAATAGGGTGTACCCATCATTTTCGGTTTCTAACTCTTCTTTTTCTTACAATTTTTGCACTTAAATAAACAAACAAAACGAGCTCTACATCATCCATGGCTGAATTAACAATGATAGCGCGCGCTTAATGCCTATTCACCTATCTCGTGTGGATGGGCAAGCAACGCGCGTGGAACGCGCGTTGAATGAACGCCCGTGCGTTTTCGCTCTTATGTATTTTGAAGCTGTGAAGTAATCCAAAATCGTCCACCTCAGGGCCTCGATTCTTGATTTGAGGGAGTAGAATTATTAGGAGAATAAGAGAGATGGAAATATGAGTAACTAATAAATTAGACAGGGACAAAACACATAATGTCTCTCGGTAGATAATTGAAGGCCCCAGGCCCCTTTCGAGCAACTTTTACAACAGTTCTTCACATGATTTGATCGAAATCAACACTATTTAGTTAAACAATAACTACAACTACACACAAAGGTGTTTAATGGAAAAAAACACGGAAAAAATCACATAATAAATCGAATGTTTGTGAAAGTTTTGCACCAATGAACGAGAAAACACAGAACAGTCTTTTTCTGTTCTGTGCAGAACAGATAAAAAGGAGAAAGGCAACATGACATGCACCACCCGAGAGTTTTGAGAGTGCCAGAGACAACTCTGAGAGTGCACCACAGAACAACTTAATGCACCACAGTGAACCTCGTCTGTGTCACAGAATAACCAACAATTATTCTGTGTCTGTGTCACAGACTAATTTTTATAAGTCTATGGCACAGAATAACCAACAATAGTTATTCTGTGTCTATGGTCTGTGTTATGCACTGATATGGGCGGATGATGGCGCTACAACCGCAACTACAGAATCTGTTGTTTACATTTTCTAATAAATTGTTTTATTTGATAATTCATATTATTGTCTACTTAAGAAACTATCGTTTGTGATTTAGTAGTTATTGTATTATTTATTTTACGTTTATAGCATCTGCTTTTAATTAAGTAAGTAAATATGATACCCTAACCTTACACGGTGTAAAATATTTCAGTAATTTATTCAGCCCGGAGATACGTATAGAGGGTAGGTTGAAAACGAATACCCATACGCATGCATACGCATTGAATTCAAATTTTTCTTGTTTTTTTTGAAGGTAAAAAACTGAATACATAATACTCTTTTATTTAAAAAATTAATATTATGTTTAGGTGTGGCAATAGCAGCAGCAGCAGAGCAGAACACTTATGCAGCGAGGAGAGTATATTACTAATTAAACTGAATTATAATTATAGCTTCGTAGAAATAATTGTACAAATGAAACTATACTCCAGGTAAACAAAATTATGAAATAATCCGTTTTATAGCCAATACAATGCTCGTTACATGCTCGTTATTCGCTATACTTTACCCCACACACGGTTCCCTAATCAAGTTGACATCATTGTGAAGTTATTAAGTCAATTTTAATTACTCCTAATGAAATCAGCTTGGTTGGCGGAACATTAAGTGTAGTGTTTTAATGTTGTGTGGAAAACTGATTACCTGTTTTTTTTTTTACATATTTTTAGGTGAAAGTGGAACATAAAACCTCAGAAAATATGAACACTTGCATACACCAAAATCTTCCCTACATTATTAGATGGTGAAAATATCAGGTGGAAACTTTTTGAAGATAACGTTCTTAGTATTGTTTTATTTTGAGAAGCGTTTGAATGGGTAAGTAATGAAAAGTAAAAATACAGAAAATTTGGTAAGAACTTATTACAAGTAAGAACTTACTAAAGGATTAAAAAATTATTAATATACTTCCTGGTCTGTTCTTAATAGAACACCCTGTAATTACAAGTTTATATAAATCATAATTTTATGATTTATTTGTCAACTATTAATTATATAATGTAATTATATATAAAATAAAAAATAAATGAAAAGGAAAATTTAATCTAATTTTCTTTAATTTATATATCAGTAAATCGCCAAACTACTTTAAACAAGTACAGAGTGTTCTATATGGGATGGACCAGTCATATAATCAGGGCCAATCCTAGAACTGTTGCTGCTCTTCTGCGATTAATCAGTTCGCCGCCCCAGGGGTGATACATTTTTTTAATGTTGTGTTTTGTATATTTATAACATTTCCATTATGAGCGTCCTGCGGCCGTCCCAACGCTTCGCCGCCCTTCTGCATTGCAATTTCTCGAAGCTGCCTGGGATCGGCCTTGCATATAATTACGAATGAACTTCCTTAAAGGACAGTCGCTTAATCATAAATCATACCGAAAATTGTATAGGAAGTATTTATTATATTTAAAAATATTTGTTCGTGCTTAGTGGTCAAAAATCTACATGGAATATTTAATAAACATTTGATATGGATGTTTCATAGTGGATTTGTAGATATAAACACAAATTCAATAAAGAGATTGTTATTATTAAATACCATAAAGATATTTTCATTTCCTCTTTTTAATTCTCATTCATTGTATGCTGTTTAGAGAATCAAAATGGTAAGATGTTTTTTAGACACATATATATATATATATATATATATATATATATATATATATATATATATATATATATATATATATATATATATATAAATATATAATACTAAATATATAATTATTGTTTTTTAATACATTCAGGATAGGCAACAGGGCAAAAAAAATAAGTAAAAAAATTCTACGGGGACAAGTGTGATTGTCAGTTCCCGGAATGGAGGGTGTGCTCATGCATCAGTCCAGGCCAAAACATCATTCGCCGTTGACTAGAATGATATCGAATAAGTTGGAAAATCATTTATGAGTGTACTGTTATATTATTAATGCACGGTATTATAATCATCAGTTAACTACAAGGCGTGGGGAAACTAGGACCCAAATTCCATAAAGAAATATTATAAAACAAAGAACATTAAAACTAATAGTTAATTTAGGAATAAGATATTTGTTAAAATAAAACAATATTTAATATTGTTTTTTAAAGAAATAGTCATTTTCAAAGCGAAGGTTAAACTAACCAACGATTATAATACCGAGCCTGGCGCAAACGCTGGAAACTCAATCAAAACAATTACTCGTCTACCTAATACTCACAAAGTATTGAAGTACATGGTAGAATTCCTAGCATTTTAAAGCAAAAAAATGTATCGAAAATTCTCAAATCATTCACAACAATGAACGTTACATTCTATTTCAACTGTAGAAAAGTTGTTTCCAACTGGTTAGTTCTCATGAGTACGTAACATAGTTTTTTGATTCCATAATTAATTTAAAACTGAAACTAGCTTCTAAGTTTCTTCTAAAATGCCTTAGATTCAGATATATTTACTACAAAAAGTGTATGAAAAATACTTTTTTTTATTTTTGTACCTCATTTTGATAACTGTAAAAATAGTTCAGACGAGTTCGTGAGATTTCCATATATTTATGAATTTTACCATTTCGGCTATTAAAGAAGATAGAAAGGTGTTTTACTTTAATCATGCTTTACATTCTTTAGGAGCTAAGATAGAAATAAAATCTTGCAGAAAAACATTATTTTATCTTTTTTTATTCTACAATTAAGGACCCTTTCTACAAAATTCAAAATTTTCAAAAAAGTATTTCTTATTTTATTTATTTTTATCATGCATAATTGAAAACAAAACTTATTTATTAAGCGTAACAAACATAGGAGTATTAATATACGTAACTAATCAATTTATGTTATTTTGTAGAATTAAAAGAAAAGACATTAAAACTAATTTTTTTAAAACTGGACAACTACTGATGTGTAAATATTTACTAACTAATTAGAAAACGTGATATATTGAGAATTGGTGCGTCATATGCAGGATGATTTATGACAGACTGTACATCATAATTTGGGTAATAGAGGACCACTTGGCTATTCAGGAACGGCCGTATAAATTTCCTGTCGTGCTTAATTACTGACTTTAATTATTGATTTTGGCTTAAATTTATTTTGATCAAAACGGCTCTACTAATCAGATTTTGTTTAAATCTTAGACACTATGTACACTTATCGCAGTTAATATAAAGCCATTATTAATTTTTAAAAATTCCAGGACCTATCTGGAATTTGATTTTTTCGAATTCCTGTAAAAAAAGATCACCCTGTAAATATTTTTTCAACATTCAGTTGGCAATTATAAAAGTTCATACATTACTAAATAAAACTATGTGATTAGATTATTTCGCACCTTTATTGATTTTTTTTACAATCGATTGATTTTGGCAAAATGGAGAAATGAAAGAAAAATATTTTAATTTGCTTACATAATTGTCCAAATAAGTAATAATAGTCAATATAACCTAATTATGTTTTTATTATCTATACAGGGTGTTCCTAAATATCATGTACATACGCAACGGGGTAATTTTTTTGGCTTGAAATACATGACTGAAAGTTTATATAAACTGTGACGCAATCTTCCGCTCTTCACACGAGCAGAAGTGTCACTTTGACGCCCAACACTACGGCGGTGCTCACAGTACGGATATCTCGGGCGCTAGTTTCTGTTTAGAGTGCAGAAACACCACTTTACCCTATCGGCGGGACAATAGAGGCCGGGCAACTACAGTGAAGAAACGGATAAACCAGGGGTCGGGAAAAGGTAACTTACACACTACAGTTAATGAAACGACTCACATTTAATATATTTACATTTATTCTACACACTAATTATTATTTACACTATATATACATCTTAGTAACTAGCCTACGGCCAACGGTTCTTACACTACTAGGTTATTTACAACTTATACTACAAACGGTCTTAATTACAGGCGAACGGGGACAGCAAGCGGGCGTACAAGCGGTGCGACACGGTATAATGGTGATTAAGCAGTGAAAAAGGCGACCAGCAATAATGAATTGGCCATAAGCAGACGGCGGACGGATACCAGGAGGGGAAGAAAGCGTTAATACAAGCACACTATGACTATGACTTACTATGGCTTTTATGTACTATGGTTAAATTTCTACATTTGCATAATATTATTTCACCCTGCCAACATGGTTTTATACCCACAAAATCTATTGAACTGCTTCCTATTATCTTTTAGATCCTGTCTGTAAAGACCATGATAGAGGAATGTACGTTATATCACTAATGTTTGACCTCTCTCGCGCGTTTGATACTGTTAATGTTGAGTTTTTAGTAAGCAAATTATACAATACTGGAATATGGGAAACTTTATTGAAGTGGCTAGAGTCCTATATGTCCAACAGAAAATTGCTGGTAAAATATAATAATGCTATGTCAGACATGATGGATGTGCACATGGGAGTTCCTCAGGGTTCTGTGTTGAGACCATTGCTATTTGCATTATATGTGAATGACTTACATCACAAAAGGTAGAGTTACAATGTTCGCAGATGACACTACCATTACAGTGTCAGCACATACCCCTGAGGAGTTAGCTGAAAATATAACTCATGTCTGCAATGAGCTTGATACCTGGTGTCAGCGTAATCAACTTATATTGAATGATAAAAAAACCGTCTCCATAAATTTTCATAATAGAAGAGGACTCACTCCAAATTTTCTAGTGGCTAACAGTATTAATGTGGTGTCAAATATAAAATTCTTAGGAACTTGGCTCGATGCTAAACTCTCTTGGGACAATCACATAGATTTTGTTTGCAACAAATTAAGTTCTGCGTTTTTTGCTATTTTTCAAATGAAAACTGTACTTGATACTAATGGTTTGTTAAATATTTACTATGCCTAAGTCTACAGCCATTTGTCTATGAATATCACATGGGGAGCAAGCGGAAATATAAACAGGGTATTATTTTCACAAAAAAGAATAATCAGACTCATTTTTAATTTAAAACTGTTAGATAGCTGCAGAGGTTTTTAAGAAAAATAAAATATTATCTGTTATATATTTTTTTATTCTAAAATGTGTGTGTTATACATATAAAAATTTTACAAATTTTAATAAACTGGGAGATATACACTTTTACAATACTCGAAATAATAACAAATTGACAATATCGCCTCACTCTACCACTTTGTATAAACATTCGCCTAATTACAATGCCATCAATCTGTTTAATAAAGTTCCTGATCATCTAAAAACTATAACAGGTTTTAACAAATTTAAGACAGCTACAAAAAATTACTTAATAGAAATGTCTTTTTTATAGTGTTTTAGAGTTTTTGGCACAATAATTAATTAATTAATTTTCATACATGTTACTGTTTTCTTGTCTACTTTTCTTTTACTGTTCGTTTTCTTTTTACTGTTTGTTTTATACATTGTACATAATTTATTTGACTTACCATATATACATGTTATGTATCACACAATGGTCAATAAAGGTATTATTATTATTTTTTTTTTTTCGGAATATCCGATGCCGGTCAGTCCTCCCGTGGCCTCCGACGCCTCACGGGAGTCGCGCCGGCGCATCAACTACAGCCACTCCCCACATCCCGCAGGGTTAGTGACTGTAGATACCAGAATCGTGTGCCCTAAGCAGACGGAGAGAACCCAGAATGACCGCCTTCTGCATTTGACCTGCCAGCCACTCGGCTGGTTTTTGGCAGGCCGGTATGAACTTCAGTTCCGAGAGCAGCGTAGGCTTTATCCCTCCGAGTACACCGATAATAAGGACGACCATTTTTACCGAGTAGCCTGGGTACAGCACTTGGAGCTCGTACCGGAGATCGCTATATTTGGTCCGTTTCTCCTCCTTCAAGGTGATGTTTTTCTCCGCAGGTGCCGAGAACTCGATGACATACATCACCTTGAGTTGATGGTCGAGGAGGGCTATGTCAGGCTTGTTGGCTTGGATTAGCCTGACAGTCGGGAACGAGTAGTTCCAGTAAATCCGGCATTTCTCGTTCTCGACTACGGACTCAATATCTCCGGGGACGTAAGGCAGCACTGGTGTCTGGTCTACCCCGTACGAGTGCCTTAGATGGTAGTATAGCACTCGTAAAGCCGCGTTATGTCGGTGGATGTAGGCCGAAATCGCATATATGAGGCATGCAGAAAGTAAGTGCATGAGTGATTCCGGCGCCTGATGGCAGGTCCTGCAGTTGATATCAGGAACCTCTACACGCCACACGCGGCTACGGTAGACCAAGGTGTTGATAACAGCATCTTGGCAGGCCATAACTGGTCGATAAACCCAGTGTTTCTATGTTCTTATAGAAGACACCATGCTGGGGTTTATCGACGTGCTGCCGAAACAGATTTTCCTGTTCGGCAGCTCTAATTCGGGCTTTCAGATGATTTGGCTGAAGTTCGGTGACTGACTCAACGTCAGCACCTCGCCGGCCTCCTCGCCTGATGTCAAATGTGAGACCGAGTTCATCTGCGGCTCTTTTTGCTGCCTTGAACAATCCTGCTCCCACTCCTACAGTTTCGTGATGTTTTACGAACCGCAAGAGGGGATCTGAGCTCCTGAGTATGTTACATGCCATACTCAGTACTACTCTGCCATGCGTACACTCCAGGCTCAAGAGTCCTCGGCCCCCCCGTTGACGTGGGAGGTACACACGAGGAACGGACGATCTAGGATGAATACTTCTGTGAATATTCATCATCTTGCGGGTATCTCTGTCTAATTGGCGCAGCTCATCTACTCTCCACTTTACTACTCCGAAGGAGTAGAGCAGAATCGGAACGGCAAGCATATTAGTTGCAGACACCTTGTTCTTCCCCGAAAGTTCGGAAGACCAAATCTTTCGGAGGCGGTGTCTGTACTTGCCGCGGAGAGAATCCTTTATTTGTGTTACATCTTGGATGTGCCTTTGTTGCACACCCATATTATATAAAAAATAATATATATATATATATATATATATATATATATATATATATATATATATATATATATATATATATATATATATATATATATATATATATATATATATACATAGGATAACAAAATCATATGCTGTGAAGATTTAAATGTAAGTTTAGAGAATGAAAATGAAAAAAGTATATTGGAAAGGACTATCAGTGAACTAACTGAAGAAACAGAAGATAAAAATAAGTACATTACTAAAAGCTGATAAAGAATATTTGTTGAAGAGGCACTTAAGTCAGAGCAAGAACTGACTGAGATTATTAATAAGCAACGACAACATATTGAAGAATTAAAGGGATACATAAAGGAACTCAATCAACAAATTGATTTAGGTAAAAAAAAATCAAAAGATGTGCAACTTCAGACGTTAGTGGTAACAAGACATTCATCTACAATGACCAAATCACTAAGTGTTAAAAATAGGGAGACTCAAACAAATGTAAAACCTACCGTAATGGAAATGCTAAACAAGAATGAATGCAAAACTAACAACGTAAAAAACAAAAATAATATTGCAAATAATAATGTTCAATATAAGCGCAAAAAAATTTTAATACTCAGTGATCAATTTGGTCGCAATATAAACAAACATATAGCAGACTCTGTTGACTCAAAACAGTATATTGTTGAAATGGTAATAAAACCAGGAGCTCTTTTTCATCAAGTTCTTGAGAACATTGAACCATTGACGAAATCATATACAAAAAATGGTCATATTATTATCATCGCTGGTTCAAATAACTTTAGCAGTAAACATAAAGCTAAATACCCCTTATTCAAAAACATTAGTAACACAGTGAAAAAATGTGCTCATTTGAACATTTCTATTGCTTCTATTCCTTATACAAAAAGGTCTACAGAAGGTGTAAATATTAACAAATTTATTTTTAAATTTAATGACAAGTTAAAAGAATTTCTTTCCAAAATTAACAATTATGTTCCGGGAAAAATGAGACTGCTAGAAGTCAACAAAAATGTTAATTTACATTTAGGAAAAAAATGAAATTGCTAATGCTATCATAAACATGGTTCTCAGTACCAACATGAATAAAAACTTAGTTTTTATCAACGCAACTGGACCTGTTTCAGGGTATATTAATATTCCATCGAATCAACCATGTGTAAGTGACGCTGGTACTGATGCGCGGAACAGTAGTAATTTAATTACTCCATTAGTAGTTATTGATAATATAACAAATACATCCTGTAATGCCAACAATATAGTGATAGATGACCGTCAAATAGTGGAGGATGCTAGAACAAATACTAGCTCCGTAACGCAGGATTTTTTATACCCTCGATTATCGGAAATAACAATAGACGACTGAAAATTAATTCTAATTTTAATTCTAATCCAAATGTTAGGTTACCTGACTTCTCAAAAGAAGATGTTTTTAGCCTGTTTCATGTTAACATTCAGAGTATCTCAAATAAGTTGGAAGAGCTCTCGCTCTTTTTAGATAAAAATAGTTTCGATATAATCTGTTTATCTGAACATTGGCTTGATGTAGTTGCCTTAAATGGTATTAAAATACCTCATTATAAACTAGCAGCCAGTTTCTGTAGAGACAAAAACAAACATGGTGGTGTTTCAATTTTTGTTAAAAACAATGTAAAATTTAAACAATTACAATTTAGTGAATATTGTAGCCAGTTCAATGCAGAATTTTGTGCTATCGAAATAATGAGGATAAATTGTATTTTAATTAATTTATATAGACCCCCTTCCGGGGATATTAATATTTTCTTGGACATGCTGGAACAACTGTTGATACATTCCTCGTCTAAATATAGTAAAATGATTGTGATTAATATAAACTTTAGGAGTGCTTCCCACTCATTATCTGATTTGGTATGTCTGACCTCCTCTTTTGGTTTAGAAGTCACCATATCAGACTATACTAGGATTACATCCCACTCAATGACATGTATTGATAACATTCTTACTAACCTAATGGATGACAGCTTTGAGACTGGTGTCATAGATCCTTGCCTATCAGATCATCTGGGGCAATTTATAAATATTGTAAAAGCAAACAAAAATTCTACACAAAAGAACTGGAGAAGAAACATTAAGGCAAAGGGCATAAATAAGCTAAGAGTTTCACTAAATGACATTAAATGGAATTTATTTAATTCAAACTCAAACGCTACTTATTTGTCCGAATTTTTAGTTAGCACTTATTCTTCTCTTATTGACAAGTATTTTCCACTAAAGGAAAGTAAAATAAGCCACAATCCTCCTGTCCAGTGGTTTAACGACTCACTAAGAAATATGAGGGACACACTCTGTTGTGTAAAAACTATTGCAAACTGCTCTAAGGATTTCACTATATATAATACTTTAAAAAAGGATTATAAATCCAAATTAATTAAATCAAAAAAAGCTGCTTATGATTCTTTTATTGAAAATTCTAATAACAAAGCACGCGACAGCTGGAAATTAATAAATTTTGAGAGAAACAAGTATACATCTAGCACATCATCAGAACATGAAATCTCAATAGACTCATTTAATAAATATTTCGCTAATATAGCTGAGCATTTTATAAAGTTGTTACCTACAGTGAATGTTAGTGCAACAAAGTTTTTAAAAAATTTACCTACTACCCAGTCATCCTTTTTCCTTGAACCAGTAACTACATTTGAGGTTGCTGAGGCCGTAAAGAATTTAAGGGATTCAAACTGCTCTGATATTTACGGCTTAAACAGTCGAATTCTGAAAGATACCATAGATATAATTCTAGTTCCACTTACACTACTTATTAATTGCTGCTTTAGTGAAGGCGTTTTTCCGGATGTGCTAAAGGTTACCAAAATCATACCGATTTTTAAAAAAGGTGATATCAGTGTTAAAGATAACTATCGCCCCATATCTATCATTCCAATGTTCTCAAAGATTATAGAAATTATCTTGAAAAATAGACTTGTTAACTATCTTAATACTCACAATGTTTTAAACTTGTCAATTTGGTTTTAGGAAGAAATGCTCAACCACAAATGCTGTATTTGAAATAGTGAGTAACATAGTCGAGGGTCTGGAGAGTGGTAAGCATGTGGCTATCAGCTTATGCGATCTCTCCAAGGCTTTCGACTGTGTATCTCATGAGATTCTTTTAGATAAGTTAAACTTTTACGGTATCAGAGGTATCTGCCTAAATCTCTTTCATTCCTATCTCAACAACAGACAACAATGTGTATCAATAAATGGTATAAATTCGGAATTTCTAAAAATTAACCATGGAGTGCCTCAAGGTTCTGTACTGGGACCCCTACTGTTTATTTTATATACTAACGATTTCTTTCACTTTATGTCTCCGGTAAAATGTATTGCATATGCAGATGATACATCTATTTTGAATCATAATCCTAATATTAGCAATTTACACAATGACTGTGCTAGATCCCTCCAGCAAGCTTGCGAATGGTTCTCTTCAAATAAGTTAAAGCTAAATGAAGATAAGACTCAAAGGCTCATCTTTTCTACTAGTAGTCATTTAATACAAGGAGACAGCATCAAAATCCTAGGTGTAGTTCTTGATGACAATTTAAGTTGGTTCAACCACATTGAAGAACTATCAAACAAATTATCTAGTTTAATCTTTTTGTTCCGTAGGCTTAAAAATTTAGTTTGCCCTAGCACTCTAAGAACATGTTATTTCTCCATGTTTCATTCTTACATTAGTTATGCAATACTTCTGTGGGGTGGATCATCTCACGCAGTTAAAATTTTTCGTCTCCAAAAGAGAGTGGTCAGACTGATTAGTGATGCTGGCTGGTTAGATCACTGTCAACCAATATTTAAGAGATTTAGTATAATGCCAGTTCCTTCACTCTACATGTATACTATGTTATTAGAAATTCATAAAAATAAAGCCAAATTAGCTACAAATTCAAATTTCCATAATTATAGCACCAGATCTGCTTCCCTACTCAGACAGCCTCATCTTAGATTAACAAAATCGAAAAAAAACACATTAAACCTCCAATTATATAATCATGTTCTTACTGAAATAAAAGCTCTTAATTTTAATGGCTTTAAGGCCAAGATTAAAAGGCACTTTTTAAATTATTGTTTTTATACAATAGAAGAATTTTTTAATACGCAATTTTATTAACAAATAATTCACCGATTGTTCTTTTATAAGCCTTCCTGCATACTTGTGATGCTCTGAATTGCACATCATTAATAAATCCACCGTTTTTTTTTTATTTTTTTTATATACTTTTTTATACGTTTGTATTTTTATTATTAGTCTATTATGTGTACATCTAACTTTTATATGTTTATACATGTTTATCTATATATGTATATATTATTATTTATACTTTCTTGTAGTCTACAAAGCAATTACTTTGTTTTTTAATTTCATTTTTTGATATATGTATGTATATATTTTTTATTTGCTTCAAATATTTGGTAACCTGTATATTTTTTTGTAATTTTGACCTGCCACAAATGTATCCCTATATGTAAAGTGGTAAAATAAATCTATCTATCTATATATCTATCTATCTATCTAATCCAGGCCATCGATAGATTCCGCTTGTATTGCACAGAATCCTGTGTAATACAGCGGTCTATCAGTAGGCTGTCCTTGCAACCTGCCATGCCCTTCTTGGCACCACGCTGTTCGTGTATCTGCTGGAAGACCGGATCAACGGACCTCAGTGTCCTAGTATACAAGATACGTGTAAATATCTTGTAGCAGGAGTTGAGGCAAGTGATCGGCCTATAATTCCTCGGGTCGGAAAGATCCCCCTTTTTGGGGATAAGCACAGTACGTCCCTCGACGAACCAGTCTGGAATCTGCTGCCCCTCGTTCAACCATGAGTTGAAAACTCGCGCCAGACGGCGGTGAGTGGAAGGAAATTTCTTCCACCACCAGTTGTTAATGCCGTCTGGGCCCGGGGCAGCGAAGTTCTTGGTACCAACAAGTGCTTGTTGGACTTCCTCCGTACTGATTGCCGGGCACACTTCTTCTGGCTCTTCAAGATGTCTGTGGCATAGAGCCTCGAAGTGTGCAATTGCTGGAGTGTCGCTATTGAATGGACGCGTCGTTTCGTAGATTCCCTTCCAGAAGGTTTCGACATCTTCTACAGTCGGCGGATTGTCGACAACACGCTGTGGCTCTTGAAAGAGGCGAGAAGGATTCGTACGGAACAAATTGTTTTGTTCCATACTCTTCACCCGCCTCTTCAATGTTTTCTTTATCGCCATGAGCGCTCGGATCCTATCTAGACAGTGCTGCTTGATGGTAAGCATCACTGTCAGATTGAGAGTGTGGTGTTGACGTCTTAATCCGGCTGTTATGCGCCGGATTCTGGGAGTAAAGACTCTACCAGTCGTCTTATATTCCACCACACTCTGGATCCGAGAAGCATGTTGTCTGGCCGACTGTATCTTGCCTTCGATTTTTCTGTACACGCCGCTTGGCTTTCTCGACCCCGTGATTGGTTGACCTCTCACGGGGGACGAGTTGCTTCGCGGCGTTGTACACGGTACAGTTGATTTGCCAGATGTCTGCATCTTCCGAAATTTCTTCATCGATGACCACGTCCATTCTAGCCAGGTCTTGTGGCTTTAGGTTAGCCTTGGTGTTAAGGCTAACCCTCGTCCTTAAGTCTACGTCGGTGAACTCTAAAGGATGTTCCCCATCAGCTGGTAATTGCCGCGGTGGCACTGCGGCTGGCAGTTCTTCCGGCTGACGGGGTGCCCTTACATAACCTGTCCTGAGCAGAAAGGATACTTGATCTCTCAGATGTTGTTGAGATAAGGCGCGATGCTCTGGATGCATTTCGCATCAAAGTGCATGCAATCGCGCCATGTATCCCCTTCGCTCAGGTTCGCTACTCTCGCGGCAGGTCAGCAAGTCATCCCGAAGTTCCCTCGTCCACTTAAAGCGTCCATGTACAGTTGCATTTTCGTCATCGTTAGGACCGTCCGGTAAGGCCCCTCCCATCTGTCCTTGACCTCTATCCGACTGATGTCGATTGTGAGGGGCCCTTCTTAGGTTATATGGAACCCATGGCAGTAAGAGTACCAGGGTGGTTAGCCCTGGTACTCCCGGCCGGGCATTTGTCAGGCAGCTGCAACTCACTGAGTTGCAGTTATTATTATTATTATTATTTTCGTTGCCACCACTTTTCAGTGGGTTATAGAAATATCATCGGCTTCGGGCAAGATGATATCTTTAAATGGGGATATTCAGGAATGATCGAACTACGGATGTGGTGCCAAGAATAACTGCTTTCTGCATTTGATTTTGTACTTTAGTTGAGATTCCTAGTTGCTTGAGGTTCTTTATCAGCATTTTTGTTACGATCCCTGTAGTCGACATTATCATTGGCAAAATTTCTACTCTCTCTTGCCGCCATAGATCTTTAATTTCAGTAACCAACGGCAGATATTTGGTGATCTTTTCATTATAATATTGCTCAACGTTGTGAGTGTTGGGAATACCTATATCCACTAGGAATGTCGTCCTGTTTGCTTTATCGACAATAATAATGTCTGGCCTATTACTGGGTGTGGGTCTATCCGTAATAACTGATCGGTCCCAGTACAGCTTGTGGGACTCATTCTCCATAACCGGGTTTGGCGTGTATTGGTAGTAAGGCACTTTGTCCTGAAGTAATCCATACTTTTGTGCCAATGATTGATGTAATATCTTTGCCACTTGGTTGTGGCGTTTGAGATAATCGGATGCGGCCAATACTTGACAAGCCCCGGTTATGTGTTGGATGGTTTCAGAAGCCTTCTGACACCTCCTACATTTATCGTCCTCGATATTCACTTTGATTATATACTTCAGGTAATTTTTGGTGGCAATTACCTGGTCTTGAATCGCAATCATGAAGCCTTCAGTTTCTGTGAAAACATCTCCATTATACAGCCACTCATTTGACGCCTCCCCTTCTACTTGGGGCCGAATTAAGTCGTAAGCATGTCGTCCGTGCAGCTGCTTCTCAGCCCATCGTTGTAGGGTGTTCTCTACTCTGGCGTTGCCAATTTCTATGTCCTCTGGGTTGGCATAATGTAGGTCAAGGGGGGTGTACCGCATATCAGCTTCAACAACAACTTGATGTAGTCGAGAGTTCTGATTACAGAAATATTGCTGAAGATTATTGATCTGTTTCTGGCAGAGCCATTTAATGTCAGCTAGTCCACGGCCTCCCTTATTACGCGGCAGTGTGAGCCTTTCAACTGCTGATCTAGGATGATGGGCTCGGTGTTTAGTCAACAGCACACGGGTAGATCTTAAAACGTTCTCCAGCTCGGTCTCAGTCCATTTGACAATGCCAAATGTATATGTTAGGACGGGGATGGCATATGTGTTAATAGCCTTAAAGGTGTTTTTCCCATTTAGCCAAGATTTAAGAATGGCTGTTATTCTTTGCAAATAGATCCTTATGATCCTACTCCGAACCTCTTTATGATCTATCCGTCTTGACTGGAGGAGGCCTAGATATTTATAGTAGTCCCCTTGCTCCATCGCATCAAAGGATTCATCAGCGTCTAGATCAAACGTCAGTGGGGTGATTTTTCCTCTTTCAATACTGAGAGTTTTACATTTCTCCAGACCAAAGGCCATCCGGACATCATTTGAGAAGCTCTCCGTGACCTTAAGGAGATTACTTAATTGTGTATCTGACGCAGCATACAACTTTATGTCATCCATATACATTAAGTGGGATAACACATAATGAGCTTCGTTTTCTCCCTTGAGCTTGTAACCATATCCAGTTCCATTCAGAAGAGCAGACAAAGGGTTGAGGGCTAGGCAGAACCACAATGGACTAAGAGTGTCCCCCTGGAAAATGCCTCTTCGTATTGGTACCTCATTGGACATAATCCGTGTCTGACCACAATTAAGGCTCAATACAGTCGCCCATGTCGACATGAGGTATTGCAACAAAGATATAGTGGCGGGGTCTATCTTATGCATATAGAGTACCTTGACCAGCCAAGAGTGCGGGACAGAGTCAAATGCCTTCCGGTAATCGATAAAAGCCATATAGATATTACGTGACTTGTGCACCGCCTGCTCCATTACCACGGCATCAATTGTTAAGAGTTCCTTACATCCTTGGGACTGCTTTGCGCATCCTTTCTGTTCTATGGCTAGTAACTTATGCTGATCTAAGTGGGAGTAAATCATATCCGCTAGACATGCGGTCAGGATCTTGTACAGAGTGCAAAGACAAGTTATAGGTCGATATTTGGAGGGGTTGTGTGTGTTCTGATCTTTGGGAAGCAGATAAGTTATGCCCATGGATAACTAAGAAGGCACAGCCTCCGGATGTTCGAGGAAAGAAGTGTAGCATTTAGCAAGCAGCGGGTGAACAGCTGGTAGTTTCTTTAGCCAAAAATTGTGAACACCGTCGGGTCCCGGGGCTTTCCAATTCTGGGTTTTGTTCACTATTCTTGTGACATCCCCAGTCGAAATAACTACCTTCTTCATCGTCGGCACATCTACAATTCTTTCGCTTCGTTCTCTGATCCACGAGGATTCTTCATTATGGTTCACTGCTTCGGACCATAATCCTCGCCAGAATGCATCCACATCCGCTGCTGCTGGTGCACGCCCTTGTTTTTCTAGTGCAGCCTCCCTTACCACGGTAAAATAGTTTTTCACTACGTTGGAAGAGTGAATTATTCTTTTTTCTGTTCCTTGACTCTCGATATCTCCGCAGTCTCTTAGTTTTCGCTGCTAGTTTCTGGCGCAAGGTGTCTAATATTTGTTCTGGCCTTTGGTTCACGGTGTCATGTTTAGCGTGATTAGCAGCTTCTACCTGCAATCTCCGAAAAGATTTAAGCACCCTACAGCTTCTGTTGCCTGCCATATACTGTGTGAGTTGACCGATTTTACGCCTTAAATCTTCTATACCACAAGATAGTCTGTATTCCCATGCAGGCATATTTCGTGCTTTTTGATTCCTTTTCATTAGGCGTACTTCTCCACCAAGAAATCTAACCACAGAGACCGCAGCAGCGTAAATAACAGAGTGTAGGCTCTCAAACTCACATGCGTTCTGGGACAGATAGTTAGCCACTATGTCGTTCATCTTCGCAACTGCGCTGGCTACTTTTCTCGAGCTGTTCTGACGAGGAATAGCTTATTATTATTATTATTATTTTTTTCGGTTTCCCGATGCCGGTCAGTCCTCCCGTGGCCTCCGACGCCTCACGGGAGTCGCGCCGGCGCATCAACTACAGCCACTCCCCACATCCCGCAGGGTTAGTGGCTGTAGATACCAGAATCGTGTGCCCTAAGCAGACGGAGAGAACCCAGAATGACCGCCTTCTGCATTTGACCTGCCAGCCACTCGGCTGGTTTTTGGCAGGCCGGTATGATCTTCAGTTCCGAGAGCAGCGTAGGCTTTATCCCTCCGAGTACACCGATAATAAGGACGACCATTTTGACCGAATAGCCTGGGTACAGCACTTGGAGCTCGTACCGGAGATCGCGATATTTGGTCCGTTTCTCCTCCTCCTTCAAGGTGATGTTTTTCTCCGCAGGTGCCGAGAACTCGATAACATACATCACCTTGAGTTGATGGTCGAGGAGGACTATGTCAGGCTTGTTGGCTTGGATTAGCCTGACAGTCGGGAACGAGTAGTTCCAGTAAATCCGGCATTTCTCGTTCTCGACAATGGACTCAATATCTCCGGGGACATAAGGCACCACTGGTGTCTGGTCTACCCCGTACGAGTGCCTTAGATGGTAGTATAGCACTCGTAAAGCCGCGTTATGTCGGTGGATGTAGGCCAAAATCGCATATATAGGGCATGCAGAAAGTAAGTGCATGAGCGATTCCGGCGCCTGATGGCAGGTCCTGCAGTTGATATCAGGAACCTCTACACGCCACACGCGGCTACGGTAGACCAAGGTGTTGATAACACCATCTTGGCAAGCCATAATGAATCCCTCGGTCTCCGACTTAAGCCCTGCTGACCTTAGAAATGCGAAGGTCAGCCTGGTCGATAAACCCAGTGTTTCTATGTTCTTATAGAAGACACCATGCTGGGGTTTATCGACGTGCTGCCGAAACAGATTTTCCTGTCCGGCAGCTCTAATTCGGGCTTTCAGACGATTTGGCTGAAGTTCGGTGACTGACTCAACATCAGCACCTCGCCGGCCTCCTCGCCTGATGTCAAATGCGAGACCGAGTTCATCTGCGGCTCTTTTTGCTGCCTTGAACAATCCTCCCACTCCTACAGTTTCGTGATGTTTTACGAACCGCAAGAGGGGATCTGAGCTCCTGAGTATGTTACATGCCATACTCAGTACTACTCTGCCATGCGTACACTCCAGGCTCAAGAGTCCTCGGCCCCCCCGTTGACGTGGGAGGTACACACGAGGAACGGACGATCTAGGATGAATACTTCTGTGAATATTCATCATCTTGCGGGTATCTCTGTCTAATTGACGCAGCTCATCTACCCTCCACTTTACTACTCCGAAGGAGTAGAGCAGAATCGGAACGGCAAGCATATTAGTTGCAGACACCTTGTTCTTCCCCGAAAGTTCGGAAGACCAAATCTTTCGGAGGCGGTGTCTGTACTTGCCGCGGAGAGAATCTTTTATTTGTGATACATCCTGGATGTGCCTTTGTTGCACACCCAGATATGTATAGGTCTCTCCGGCATCCAGATGTCTTAGGATGCTTCCGTCTGCGAGCTGCGCATCTTCAGGAAATTCCCCGCATCGTCCTCTCTTGAGGTGGACGACTGCACATTTGTCCAACCCGAATTCCATACCAATTGCCCGCGTATATTCTTCGACCACCCTAAGAGCGTTTTGTAGTTCGCGCTCTCCGGAGGCATAAAGTTTAAGGTCATCCATATAAAATAGATGGGTGACCTTATGCCTCCGGTCGCTGGGTGGCCCACATTGATATGCGTGGGTTTGGCGGAGCCCAACAGACAACGGCAGCAGTGAGATGCAGAAGAGGAGAGGACTCGGGAGTCACCCTGGAATACTCCTCTCCTAAATGCCACCTGCTCTGTCGTGACCCGCTGTGCACCTGATGTTATGGTGAAGCGGGTCTTCCAGAGCGGCAGCAGCTGTTCTATGCATCTCACTAGTGGTGCAGGTACCGCAAGACATTCGAGCAAGTACAACAATAGCTCATGCGATGTTGTATCAAATGCCTTGCGGTAATCAATCCAGGCCATCGATAGATTCCGCCTGTAATACAGCGGTCTATCAGCAGGCTGTCCTTGCAACCTGCCATGCCCTTCTTGGCACCACGCTGTTCGTGTATCTGCTGGAAGACCGGATCAACAGACCTTAGCGTCCTAGCATACAAAGATACGTGTAAATATCTTGTAGCAGGAGTGGCAAGTGATCGGCCTATAATTCCTCGGGTCGGAAAGATCCCCCTTTTTGGGGATAAGCACAGTACGTCCCTCGACGAACCAGTCCGGAATCTGCTGCCCCTCGTTCAACCATGAGTTGAAAACTCGCGCCAGACGGCGGTGAGTGGAAGGAAATTTCTTCCGCCACCAGTTGTTAATGCCGTCTGGGCCCGGGGCAGCGAAGTTCTTGGTACCAACAAGTGCTTGTTGGACTTCCTCCGTACTGATTGCCGGGCACACTTCTTCTGGCTCTTCAGGATGTCTGTGACACAGAGCCTCGAAGTGTGCAATTGATGGAGTGTCGCTATTGAATGGACGCGACGTTTCGTAGATTCCCTTTCAGAAGGTTTCGACATCTTCTACAGTTGGCGGATTCTCGACAACACGCTGTGGCTCTTGAAAGAGGCGGGAAGGATTCGTACGGAACAAATTGTTTTGTTCCGTACTCCTGACCCGCCTCTTCAATGTTTTCTTTATCGCCATGAGCGTTCGGATCCTATCTAGACAGTGCTGCTTGATGGTAAGCATCACTGTCAGATTTAGAGTATGGTGTTGACGTCTTAATCCGGCAGCTATGCGCCGGATCCTGGGAGTAAAAATTCTACCAGTCGTCTTATATTCCACCACACTCTGGATCCGAGAAGCGTGTTGTCTGGCCGACTGTATCTTGCCTTCGATTTTTTGTACACGCCGCTTGGCTTTCTCGACCTCGTGATTGGTTGACCTCTCACGGGGGACGAGTTGCTTCGCGGCGTTCTACACGGCACTGTTGATTTGCCAAATGTCTGCATCTTCCGGAATTTCCTCATCGATGACCTCGTCCATTCTAGCCAGGTCTTGTTGCTATAGGTTAGCCCTGGTGTTAAGGCTAACCCTCGTCCTTAAGTCTACATCGGTGAACTCTAAAGGATGTTCCCCATCAGCTGATAATTGCCGCGGTGGGACTGCGGCTGGCAATTCTTCCGGCTGACGGGGTGCCCTTACGTAACCTGTCCTGAGCAGAAAGGATACTTGATCTCTCAGATGTTGAGAGAAGGGGCGATGCTCTGGGTGCATTTCGCACCAAAGTGCATGCATTCGCGCCATGTATCCCCTTCGCTCAGGTTCGCTACTCTCGCGGCAGGTCAGCAAGTCATCCCGAAGTTCCCTCGTCCACTTAAAGCGTCCGTGTACAATGCCAATGTCGTCGTTGTTGAGACTATCCGGTGAAGCCCCTCCCGCCTGTCTCTGACCCCCATCCGCTTGGGGTCGATCGTGAGGGGCCCTTCTCAGTTCATAAGGAACCCGAAGTAGAAGGGGTACGAGGTGGTTAGCCTTGGTACCCCCGGCCGACATTAGTCAGGCAGAGTAGCCTCTGCCTGTCCAGGGTGCACCAACGTGGAGGTTGCCGACCTTGCACCCCTTACGCCCGGTAGTTAGCGGTGACGATTTGGGGGGGAAGGAGTGGCAAGCCTTAACGGTTGGAAATTTAAAGAGACTACAGTAATGTCAAACTGAAATAATCATACCCTCCAAGTCACCCTGCAGAATATGACGTGCTCAGGTTGCCTGGAGGACACCCTGTATAACGCGGTCACGATTCTAGTACTTCCAAGTCATCCTGCAGAATATGACGTGCTCAGGTAGCCTGGAGGACACCTTGTATAATGCGGATACGGTTTTACGCTTGCGGACTCCACGGATGGGGCGGTCGCGTTTTACAAATTAAACAATTTCCGGAAAATACACACCAGCCAAGTAATACCTTTTATTTACCAAATTTACCAAAACTTTATTTATCAAACCTTGATACTTCCGTATCCTGGGCTGCTTCCTCTCTGGATTTGCGGAGCGGTCGGTGTCGGCACGTCTGATAGATACTGGCGGTAGTAACGGACTCTTGCTGACGCTCTGAAAAATCCTCAAGCTACTAAACACTGCCAAAAGCAGAAGTAGAAGACGCGGTAGTGATGCGCGGAATATGGCAACTACGTCACCTTTTACAGACTTTGAAAAATTCGGAAATAAATTTATATACCTATATACCGCTATACTCACAACAAGATTATTTACTATGCTGGTCGGCGTGGTTCTTCGGTCAGCGGCCAGACGGTAACTAACTTGTTTGTTTCCAATCTCGGGGTCCTTCACTTTGTGCGGGCACAGGAGTGCCGGGGACAATATGCGCGATTCGCGATCTACGTACTGTCTGCAGCTCGGCATATTTGAATGTTTATTGAACCGGATTACTACTACCTATCTTACAAATATTAATTATACTATTATTAATGAGCAACTGACAATACCACTATAAGGGCGCGGTACTAAAATGTTTAAAATATATTTTGAATCAGGCAAATAGCACCTAGTTACATATTATTTCAATTCTATAAAATAATCACTTCGTTACACCCCCTCTTACTTCGGATAAAAAAAAAGAAAAAACAACATATATTGTTTTTCTTGTTTTTTTTTTATTATTTATTCCCTTTTTTCCTTTCCGGACACCCTGGAGTTCGGGACTTACCAACTTAAACGGAGCCCTGTCATGATTAAGGCGCATACCCCCCACAGGCCACTTTAAACTTTATTTGTGGGTATGTACACCTTTTACAACTTCAAACCAAACAAACTATTCCGGCTTCCGGGGTCGGTTCTAACCATGCTACAGAAAATTAATAATTCCTCCTGCCAAAAAGAAAAAAGAAAAAGTTATCCTGTCCACGCATCTGGAATTCCCTGCCAAACATGTGGGATTCCTTATTCCTGGAGGTCGGAGGTATCCTTCTCCATAGACTTCCTAAAAAAAACATCCTGGTCAAAAAAAAAGTTTATTCCTCGAGGCGGTTTCCTCGGAATTACGGTAGCAGCTCGCATTGAATTCCTTTGGATACGGTGACGGTTTTCGGTGGAGGCTGGTAGTAGCACTGTACTCCGCGAGATACGGTGCGGCGGCGGTGGGTTTCCGGTACGGATCGACGACGGTACGGACGGGAGGGCGATAGGTAACGAACAGATGATCGGGCGGAACACCCGCAATTTCGAGACATAACTCCCACTAGCCCTCACTTCGAACGAAACAGGCAGGGATGCCTGGTGCAGTCCCGTCGGGAGTGACCCGTGTATCCACATCTCCAGCACAAGTTTCGTTGTAGCATGGAGATGTACTGCGGTGCCCGGCGGCGGGCCTGGATTTCGGCGCTTTCTAGATCTAGGTAGTATGATCCCTCCACCTGACGGGGAACACTCGCCGAGTCCCGAAACTGTCGGGAAACGATGGAGTCCAGCGATGACGTAGTGTCCTCCACTTCACGGTTGGTGGGACATACTGGTTTTTGCCGGCACGGCTCCTTCTAAACCTGCGGTTTCGGTGAAGCTAACGGATATCCCTTCAAGGGGTGGATGGCTCGGGGCTACCGGGAAAACTTCGGTTTCGGGAGCAATCAGCGCGGTAAAAGCTCGGGCCAAGTTGACCCGGACCAATTGGAAGGTCTCTTTCAACTTTTCTAGACGGTTGGTATGGTCTTCTACGGGCGGCGGTTCCTCGACCAGTGTGTGTCTTCTGGGGTCTCGGTCTCATCTTGATATACGGTGTTCAGTAGGGTTAACTCATGTCCAAAATTCAAGAATGCCGGAGTGAATTCGGTAGAGTCATGCCTTGAACTGTTCAGTGCTAGTTGGAAGTCGGGCAGGTGACGGTCCCATTGGAGATGGTTCTGTTTACAGTACTGGGCAATCATTGTCTTGATGGTGCGGTTGGTATGAGACGGTGCTGAATACCAAATTCTCTTAGTAGGGAGCGGAACACACGACTATCGTATTGGGTGTCAATGTCACTGATGACGGTACGGGGACATCCAAAACGTGTGATAACTTCGTCATAGAGAGATTGGTTTACGTTGCGGGCGGTGGCACTACGGAGCGGTCGGCACTGGATCCATTTGGTGAAACGGTCTTGAAACATAACTATATAGTTATTTCCTCTACTGGATCGCGGTAACGGTCTAACTAGATCGGTGCTGATGGTTTCCCAGGGATCATGGTTAGCGGACGGTTGCATTTTCCCGGGAGTCTGCTGTTGTGCCGGTTTATATCATTGACATTGCAGGAAACAACGCAATGTCCCTAAACATACCAGGCCAATAGTAACGGCGGGCGGTGCGAGCGATTGTTTTGGCAATCCCCATATGGCCGGCAGTCGGGGCATCGTGATTTTCGGTCAGGACGGTGGGCGGAGAGCGGTCGGGACACAATTTCCATGGGTTGGCCAGCTCGGGCTCGGTCAAGTCGCTTGAATCCCAGAAGTGACGGAACAGCCGGTCATTACGAATACAGTAATCCGGAAAAGCTTCTGGGTTTCCTTCGACTTCCGCTTTCTTGCGGTGGTACCAAGAACATTTTGATGTTTCGGTTACAACACAGAGTTCCTCGGTATTTGGTGCGGAGGATGGTCCTGGTAGGGATTGATGGGACAGGGCGTCAGCCACTCGGTTGAGTGTGCCCTTACGGTATTTGATCTCGAAGTCGTATTGCTGAAGGAAAACGCTCCATCTGGCTAGACGGCCGGCCGGACTCTTGATAGAGTGTAACCATCGGAGCGATTGATGGTCGGTGATGACGGTAAAGTGATAGCCCTTCAGATACAGTCTCATTTTCTCTATTCCCCAGACGATCGCCAAGCACCCATGTTCCGTCACAGAATAGTTCTTTTCCGCAGGACTGAGAGTGCGACTGGCGTACGCTACTACCTAGTCGCAATCCTGGATATTTTGCGTCAGTGCTACGCCTAATCCTTGGTCAGAAGCGTCGGTCTGCAGCATGAACGGTTTCTCAAAGTCGGGGCAGGTTAAGACGGGAGCTTCGGTCAGGCATTTCTTTATCTGTTCGAAAGCTTCCACTTGTTCGGCGGTCCAATTGAAGCGGTGATGTTACTTCAACAGCTTGGTCAACGGAGAGACGATTTGTGAAAAGGATGGTACAAACCGTCTATACCAGGAAGCTACTCCCAAAAATCTACGAACGTATCGGACATTCCGGGGGCGTCGGAAATTTTCGCATAGGTTCCACTTTCTCGGGATCAGTTTCTATCCCATCGGCGGTGACGACATGCCCCAGGTACTTTAGAGACTTTCGGCAAAACTGGCATTTGTCGGGATTCAACTGGAGGTTGGCCGCTCGTAGCCTGCGGAATACTTCCCGGAGGTTGTCGTGGTGCTCCTCGAACGTTTCCCCTAACACAGTGATATCATCAAGATATGCAAAAGTGTATGGGTCCATTTCAGGGCTAATGATACGATTCAACAGTCTCTGGAACGTTGTGGGGGTGGGAATGCAGGCCGAACGGCATGACACGGAACTGGAATAATCCTCGGCCTGGAATGGTAAAAGCGGTGACCGGTTTACTGTCGTCGGTGAGGGGGATCTGCCAGTATTCTTGTTTCAAGTCGATGCTTGAAATGTATCGTGCCTTTCTGAGTTTGTCCAGAATGGCGTTGATAAACGGTAGCAGATAAGCATCCTTGTCGGTAACCTTATTTACTTTCCTAAAGTCTATGCAGAACCGGGGCTTCCTATCTTTTTTGTGGACTATTACGACAGGGGAACTCTACGGACTGTTTGACGGTTCAATAATCCCGGCGTTCAGCATTTCATCAACTTCTTTGTTGATGATGTCTTGCATCCTGAGATTTTGGGGGCGGTATCGTTGTTTAATTAGTTCAGGTTGCACTAGGCGGATCTGGTGGTGTACCAAGTGTGCCGTCCCCTGTACATCCTGAAAACTCGGTAGTTCGGTTTCTAAGAAACTGGCTAGCTGTTCCTCCTCTGGCTGTGACAAAGTCAACGAGATGCCTCCCAGTGGGCTACTGGGTGCAGCCAGCGGTTCGGAGATTGGGCGGTCATTCAGCAGCACGATTCCGGCGGACAGGTTTATTTGGAAACTACTGGCTAAGAATATCCATGCCCAGTACCACATCGGAAGACAAGTTCCTGAGGTGGAATAGACATTCAGAAAAAACTGTCTTCCGTTATGCCCTGGTGACGGTGGCTAATCTACCGTTTGCTGAGCAGCAGGTACGGTAACGTCATCAGCGGCTATGTGTAGCTGGTCGCAGACTTCCTTGATACGGTCTCCTAAGTACGAGCAAACGGCTCCGGTGTCCACTAAGGCGGAGAAAGTTCTTCCAAACATTTGAACTTTCACATGCGGTCGGTTATCAGGACGAACGGCAGCGGTGTCTACGGAGGCGGTCATGTTACGGGATCGTACCTGCCTTGTGATGGTACGGTCCCCATTTAGTTTCCCGTTCTCGGACATTGGCAGTCACGGGCCATGATACCCTGACGGCCACAACGGAAACAGAACAACTTGGACGGGGAACCACACTCACTGCGGAAATGTCCAGTCCTCCCACAGCGCCAGCAGATGTTCCAGTCATAGGTAACGGCGGTGGTAGACTGTCGGTTCTCGGATGGTTCAGGACTGCGGTAAGTCCTAGGGGCGGTTTGCGGCGCGGTTGGCGTGCCCTGCTGTCGGACGATATTTGCCGGATCCTCCCGAAGGATTGCGGGCAACCTCGTATTCCTAGGCATGGGAACGTGTCTCTCAGCGACGGGACGAGACTCGGCCTGACTAGGCGGGGCGTAATATTGTTCCGGGGAACGGTTTTCGAACCTTCGGGTGGTATTTCGGCGTAGAATCGGCTCTTTCCCGTCATATACCTGTCTCACCTCCTGTCGCAGTAATTCAAACTCTTTGATTTTTTGCGGTGAACGATGAGACATCGGTAAAATCATTTCGGCGGATATACTGTCAGTAATCGGGTAGTAAGTTACGGTACAGCCATCGCAGCTCTTGTTCCGGATTCAAGTCTCCATGCCGACGAACAAGAGTTTGCAATTCGGTTAGGTAATTCGTAGCGGGCCCATCCGGTTTCTGAAGGCGGCGGCTTATGTCTGCCTCCAAGTCCTCTAGATAGTCCACGGGGAAATAGAACGTTCTAAAGTCCCTAGTGAACTTCGCCCAAGTAACCCAGTGGGATTTATTGTTCCGGTACCACAGCAGGGCTGGGCCTTGGAGCAGTTCCGGGAGTACCGGCAGCAGCTGTTCCTCGCGGATGTTGATTTATGAGCAGATCTCATCCAACCTTTCCAGGAACGCGGCTGGGTCGCCTTTTCCATTAAAATGGGTGTTCCATTTATGGACTTGTCACGGGTCTAGTGCCGGGCTTTCCGGGGCGAGTCGGTACGGTAGTGCGGCGGTAGGTCTTGCTAAGGGGGGGCGGCTGTGGGGGAAACGGTGGGGGGTATTGACGGAAAGACAACCGGCGATAACGGCGATGTACATCCTTCCCGGATAAAACGGAGTAATCGTCGCTTATTCTCTGCCACTGTGCCGGTTAAATCTAGGCGGAATTTCCCTAATTCCGCGTCAATCTGGTCCTTCTTAAGTTTGTATATCCAGCTGAGACAGATTTCCCAGCTTGATGTTTCCGGTGTCCTCGTTGAAATCCTTCTGTACCTTCTTTTCTTCTTCGGTGGCCATCTTGTTGGCGGAACGATAACGGTCGGTTAACATTTCTTCTTGAGGCGGAACGGTAACGATCGGTTAACGTTTCTTCTTGGGGCGGAACGGTAACGGTCGTAGATACTGTCGATTATGGTCTGGTGACTTTGTCCTAGCGGACTTCTCGGTCTGCGGTGCACAAGACAACTCCCCGAGAGTCCTAACTCCTAAACGTATCGAGCTACAAATAACTGCGTTGGTCGGCGCCCTTGGTTTGCTCGAAAAGGAGGGGTCACTCGGCGGGTTTCCGGTGAAATCAGTTTCCGCTCAAAACTCCGGGTGAAATCCGGTGGATCGGTCCGGGTCCTCAATATATGGTGTATTGCGGTATCAATAGTCTCCCTATATCGGTTTTACCAACTTTCGATTTTTAGTGTCGATTTGGTACGCGTTTCTTCGACCACGGTGGTTGGATCGGAATGAAACTAGCGGCAATCGTTCCGCACCCTCGATTTACTAGAAAACGATAGGTGACACGTCAAATTGATTTCCCACCGGAGTCAAGAGTTCCGGGCAAACTCCGGGAAAACTGTAAAAAGGGTTTCAGATGGTGTCTATCGATGACGACGACTCAGCAATTTCGGACTTACTAGTTTTTGACTTTTGGGTGCGCTAGGGCGCACGTTTTTTCGACGGGGTTTGTCGGATCGGGCTGCAAGTGCTTGCAATCGGTTCCTTGAGTCCGGTATAGTGCAAAACGATACCCCACATGCCTATATGGCGTTTGGGTACCCAGGGACGACTTCGGAAATGTTCGGGTCGAGTTCGGGTTTTGAGGTTCGGTTTCCAACCACGTCTAGTGTCAACTCCCCCTGAAACACTTTTCCGTGCCCCGGTATGTCTTCGCGTTCCAAAGTTAATAATAACGCCTTCGGGAGTGCTCGAAGCGGTTCGGGACTAGCCGGAATCGATTCCTCGTACTCGGTTTAGTCGACAATGACACCTCATATGGCTATCTACGATCTTTTCCGGAAAAACAGTTGCTTTCGGTGACTGCCGAATTTCAGTAAGTTGCTATTTTCAGGTCCCTGTTCGGGCGCCAATTTGTGACGCAATCTTCTGCTCTTCACACGAGCAGAAGTGTCACTTTGACGCCTAACACTACGGCGGTGCTCACGGTACAAATATCTCTGTTAGAGGGCTTTTATTTAAATACTATATTTGATTTTTAAAGTTAGTTTCACTAACCAAATATATAATAATTACAATACTTTCATTTTAATATATTCGAGGCACCAGCTTCCTGACACAGCATAAACTTATATATATTATTGCTTCTTAGAAGCGTGGTATTTATTCAGATAAAATATCATGTTTCAGTTAAATAATTATTTTGATTTTGTAAACATATTCCAACAATCTCGGGCGCCAGTTTCTGTTTAGAGTGCAGAAACACCACTTTACTCTATCGGCGCACAGTGGGGCCAAGGAAGGAAAACATGTTAAAAAATCAAAATTTAATTTCGTTTGTGCATACTAATATAGTGATAGACAGATCATATAAAATTGCATTCACGATCACGATTTGTAGCCTAGGTGAGGAGGAAGAAGGCTGCGATTATATCACTTATTGGTTAGTACACTTCAGTCGTGTTGCATCCGTAAACGAGACTGTGTGTTGTTATTCTGTTTTTTGCAACAAGAATTTTATTCTGCCGTGAATTACTTAATTGTATCTTATAATGGATCCCAGTGAACCCAGTGGTATATATTTTTTATTAATATGGTACTGTAATAATGATAAATATATGCATTAATTAAAACCATACGACAATATTGTGTTTTTGTGAAAAGCTTATTTTCCCATGGATTTATAGTACACTTCCGGCCCTGATTTATTATCGCTATTTTTTTTTACACACTTCTTAAAATGTTTACTAATCAACCTGTAGAAATTAACTGCTACCTCGTGCCGCTTAAAAAAATAATAATAATAACTCGAACGTATGTTTTTCATAATTGTGAGTATACTTTCGCATACTTTCACGATTTACGTCGGAATTTAAGAAGAAATGGACAGCTAGCCACCATATTTAGTTAATATTACACATGTTTAAGTTTGAACTAAGTTGGTTTAGTAATAGAGAGAGAAACATTACGGACAGATGGACCGACCGACATCGATACTTGGACAATATGGTTTCTGGTTTTAACCGAACCGTAAAAATAATAAATATAATATTTTTGACATTGTTTTCTGTCAAATATTGTAAAAAGTAATTATTAGCGAGTTTTGTGGATTTGGCCCCACTGTGCGGCGGGACGATAGAGGCCGGGCAACTACAGTGAAGAAACGGATAAGCCAGGGGTCGGGAAAAGGTAACTTACACACTACAGTTAATGAAACGACTCTCATTCAATATATTTACATTTATTCTACACACTAATTATTATTTACACTATATATATACATCTTAGTAACTAGCCTACGACCAACGGTTCTTACACTACTAGGTTATTTACAACTTATACTACAAACGGTCTTAACTACAGGCGAGCGGGGACAGCAAGCGGGCGTACAAGCGGTGCGATACGGTAATACGGTGATTAAGCAATGAAAAAGGTGACCAGCAATAATGAATCGGCCATAAGCAGAAGGCGGACGGATGCCAGGAGGGGAAGCAAGCGTTAATACAAGCACCCTATGACTATGACTATGACTTACTATGGCTTTTATGTACTATGGCTTGGCTAATGGATGGTTTCGGACTTATGATATGCCGAATATAGTACCTCCAAGTCACCCTGCAGAATATAACGTGCTCAGGTAGCCTGGAGGACGCCCCGTAGTTAGCGGTGACGGTTTGGGGGGGGAAAGGAGTGGCAAGCCTAACGGTTGGAAATTTAAAGAGACTACGGTAATGTCAAACTGAAATAATCATACCTCCAAGTCACCCTGCAGAATATGACGTACTCAGGTAGCCTGGAGGACACCCTATATAACGCGGTTACGATTCCAGTACCTCCAAGTCACCCTGCAGAATATGACGGGCTCAGGTAGCCCGGAGGACACCTTGTATAATGCGGATACGGCTTTACGCTTGCGGACTCTACGGATGGGGCGGTCGCGTTTTACAAACTCTAAACAATTTCCGGAAAATACACACCAGCCAAGTAATACCTTTTATTTACCAAACCTTTGTTTATCAAACCTTGATACCTACTTCTGTATCCTGGGCTGCTTCCTCTCTGGATTTGCGGAGAGGTCGGTGTCGGCACGTCTGATAGGTAGTAGTGGTAGTAAGGGACTCTTGTTGACACTCTGAAAAATCCTCAAGCTACTAAACACTGCCAAAAGCAGAAGTAGGAGAAGCGGTAGCGATGCGTGGAATATGGCAACGTCACCTTTTACGGAATTCGGAATTAAATTATATATCTATATACCTATACTCACAACGAGATTACTTACTATGCTGGTCGGCGTGGTTCTTCGGTCAGCGGCCAGACGGTAACTAACTTGTTTGTTTCCAATCTCGGGGTCCTTCACTTTGTGCGGGCACAGGAGTGCCGGGGACAATATGTGCGATTCGCGTTTCGCGATCTACGTACTGTCTTCAGCTCGGCATATTTGAATGTTTATTCAACCGGATTACTACTACCTATCTTACAAATATTAATTATACTATTATTAATGAGCAACTGACAATACCACTATTAGGGGCGCGGTACTAAAATGTTTAAAATATATTTTGAATCAGGCAAATAGCACCTAGTTACATATTTTAATTCTATAAAATAATCACTTCGTTACACTTAGTTACATATTTTAATTCTATAAAATAATCACTTCGTTACACCTAGTTACATATTTTAATTCTATAAAATAATCACTTCGTTACAAAACATAGGTCCGCAAACGTTTCTTTACTGATCTACAGGGTGTTGAAATTTGAAGATTTTTTTTCTTTATAGCTCCTGCAGTTTTTGAGATATTTAGTTCAAATTTGGAATATAGGTTACGCTGTAGGGCTTACATCATTGCGCATGCCAAATGGTTGTGAGAATCTACAGGGAGATTTTTTTTCAGGAGTCATGCCCCCTTTTCTCCCCCTGAACTTTTTTCGATGCGACGCTGGTAGATTCTAAAATACAATATGAATTTTCTGTTTTATTTAGAAACTTTTTGGTCTCTTGTAGTTTTTCCGTATATGCGACCGTTACCGAGAAAAAAAATAAAAACTATTTTCTGTAATTCGCTAGATGAAATTGAAAATTTTTAAAATGGTCTAGTAGGCTCCACTTTTATTTGAATAATCAGTTGTTATTAATTTTGACAGGTCGCATTTGAAATCGTAACTTGTGTCTGCATATGTGTTTTAAATACTCGTTATAATCTGGTAAAAATGCCAAATTTTACGAATTCTGAAATGGCTGAGATGCATTTCATCTATGGTCTTGCGAATGAAAATGCAAGAGAAGCCAGACGTCTGTACATGGATCGCTATCCCAATAGAATGATATCTGATCATCGAATATTCTCGAATATTCATAGGCGTCTTTCAGAAACTGGAACTTTTAAGAAAAATACCATTGATGCAGGTAGACCACGTACTGTTAGAACACCAAAGATCGAAGAAGCTATTGCTATAAAAGGCCAAAGGCCAGGAGGGCTTAAAGTTATCTGTTAGCAGATCTCCTATAAAGTAGTTCTTTACAATAAAAATAGAATGTTTTTAACATATGTGTGTTGCGCAATTAGCTTAAATGTGTTACGCAATTAGCTAAGGGTTAAAGGTTTACATAATTATATGCCACCGGACTTATCTAGTCTATTCCTATTTTAGTATATTGAGGGGGGTATATATATTCATATAACAGCTCCACCCTATGAAAAAAGTTGGGGCTATACAATGCTACAACTTTTAAACATAATGACAATAATATCGTAATGATTTAATTAGTATAACTCCTCGAGTTTATATTTAATTATAGACCTTCATCTGTGTCCTCTCGTGAGTTGATGCTGGGTCTTCTTTTGGGTACCAGTTGCCTTAGTGCTCTAGCCATTCTATGTTTTGGCGGAGGCGGCGGAGTAGATCACCTGAATTGATTATGCCGATTCTAAGGTTCCCTCTTCTTCGCTTACACTTGCAGACAATGTACATAGTAATACTAATTAAAATAACAGTAATTGTGACATAAGTAAACCACGATATATGTTTTGTTACAAAAGGTTCATTAATTAATTTATCTAATTCTTCTGAATATTGATCAAGTTTATGTTTAGCAATATTTAAATCGTCTGCATTGAGACTATTTAGCTGAAGTGGTTTTAGCTTAGGTAAATCATGTTTATCTGGTAGGTGCTTACAGCACGCATAAGGTATTGTTATAGGTTGGCGAGTGTAAATAACATTTGTTCCAAAATATATAATGGGTTCTGCACGAACTCTGGTGCTTCCTATGAAAGCGCTACAATCTGGTTGTAACTTTAATATTGAATTTACACTTGCTATTATTGATTTTATTTCTTTGTTTAAGCATTTGATTGTTGTAGGTAATGAATCTGAGATAGATATTAACCATTCATTTTTCTCTAAATTTGTACATTATAATCTTTTGCAAATATAATTTTTGTTTCACATGTACGGGGTAGTATGTTTGAATTTCTTAAAATTTGAGCTTCGCATATTGCGTTGCTATCTATAGGGTATGGTAATGTCTTAGTAAATATTTTTGTGTTTGGTATTAATGGTTTACATATATTTTTGGTTTGTAGCGAGAAATGATGCAAACCTGTTCTGTTATATAATATAGGTATGGGATATCCAAAGGAATTTTTAGAATAAACACAATTTTTGATTCCATTTGAAATGCCTGTAATTCCATTATGTCGAGGTATCGTGCTACTTGTGAGGGTATTACTGATAGTGGCAGATTATTTTTATTCAAAGATTGTGATATTTTCTGTTGTGGAGTTATTATCGAACTATGTAATATTTTTAGTCGCGCAAATGTGATTGAATTTGTAACGAAATTGCAAGCCATTTCATTCCAGTTTGTTGTGTTCCACGATGAATTAAGTTTCAGCCAGTCTAGTTTAGATGGCGCCACTGATTTCTACTGGAACAGTTGGTTTTGCAGATTTTTGCACTAAATATCTATCTACCTTTATTGCTCATACTCTACTCTCAAATGTTTGTCTCTTTCCAAACTATAACCGAGTTTGGGTGGGAGGATAGAACAGGACTTCTTTCTTCTTACTAGTGCAGCGTTCAGATGGAAACCATCTCTAATTCTGCGGTCTGGTAAAATTTATATGTTTTCTGGTATTATCATTTGATTTTATGATCATCATTATTTAAAAAGTTGCTGTATTGATTTAAAGTGCCTTTGAGGTAATTTTCATAATAATATTGTACCGTAATTATCTTAATTTACGTCTTGGGCGAATTTGCTTTTCGGTGATCCGTTCACCTTGGTTGCTCTTTGGAACAGCCATCATTAATATTGATTAGTATCGATTTATCGTGCCTTGTTGGCAATTTATCTAATATCCCTCTGATATTGTAATAAGTTCGTGTGCCAATTTAAACTAACTTTCGGTTATTGTAAATTTTAGATTTACTCGGCAACGGATGTCGCCATTTTGTATCGTAGTTAGTTGTTTTCTGTCTTTGTGTCTTGATGTTTTAGGTCACTTAGCTACGTTGGTAGCACTCTGAACAGTGGTGACTGTTGGAGATTGGTACACCTTGTTGGACCAAACCTATTTGTTTATAACCTTTGTGAAAATTATCTAAGGTGGTGCATTTGTTTTGTGGTGGATTATTTTATACCAGTGCATATATTTATCAACCAGACCTCAGTAACGTAAGGTTTTTCTAAATTTAAAATTTCGAATGCTTACTTGAACGTTTACTTAGTATTTAGTTAGGAACGCCGCTCTAGTGGAGCTTTGCCTAGTTCTCTGGCAAAGATACCTGCCTAGTGATCTGGCAATTCATTAACTTTTGATTATCTACAGTAAACATATAGTCAAGTTATATATCTTTATTTAACTTTATTTGCAATTCATTATTCCCTCTCTCCGAGGAACTAATAAATAATTTAATTTAACGTTACCTTCAAGTTGAAAACTATCATATTGTTGTATATTTAGCAAATATTTATTTACGTTATCTTTCTAGTTGTCTGTCTGTATACAGACATTCTAAATTCTATTTTCTTGAATATTAACTTCTTTTAGTAAAAAAATATCTTAACATTTAGTGAATAGGTACCTATTTCACTTGTTTATTATCGTAGCTACACCTAGTTTATTTGTTGGACTAGTATTTTTTCTATTTAACGTAACTTTTATTGATACTTAAGTTAGTTGAAGTCTTCAACTTCCTAAAATATTGTAGGATACCGATTCTAGTTTGTTTAGTTTGCAATTTACTCTGAAAATTTGTGTTAACTCATATTTTGTCTACGTAGCTGGATAAATCAAACGTCACACCTTTTAATTTAGTTTTGCCTATAATACTGATCTCATAAAACTCTCCCCTTTTTATGTAAATACCTGGACCAAGAGAAGAGGACAACTGGTGGATCGAACTGATCATTATATACTGGGTGGAGCAGGAAAATGATATTTTATACAACTGGCATTTTTTCTCAAGGGTAACTGCAGTACTGACAGTGGTGAGTCAAATTGACACCGAACCCATTAAGAGCTTAGCCGTTGGTGGATTCTTCGCTGGACTAACCCATTGGAAGTTACGTAAGATCTTCGTCCCCAGTAAACATTTATATTTGGTCAGAAGAAATTTGTAAGAGATCAGGCATTTCATTTTTTGTTTTTTTTTCTCTTTCAATATCATTTGTTTGTGTGGTTAGTTGTTGGTCTTCAACCACAAGTAAATTTTTTGACCAAAAGAGGCCATCTGAGCCAATTTAAATATTGTGTACATATAACAGTCTTTATTATATTTTTTTTTATTAAATAGTATCTTTTTATTCAACTACCTTCCCAACCGAATTGTTATCTTTACCTTTTAAAGTAAAATTTTAATTATTTGGTACTTGCAAAAGTCCTGGCGCACAGCCTAGATTTTGGTGAGAACTCAAATCAATCTAAGCCCTTATTCACGACCTGCTCACTGAGCTACCGGTCAATAAGTACAACCCCCAGCTTATTGTGTTATGCCAGCAATTGGACGGGGGGTGTTGCAAATTTAAAATATCATCTAGACTATCTTTTATAAACGTGTAACTTTCTAGTAGGGATTCACACAATTCAATAAGCTTCACTTTTATTTCGATGTTCCACATTTCATTTGAGATTTTTCTATTTGAATAATGTCTTTGTTGAAAGTAACTTAATCAATTTTTAATTTTTGTATGGTCAATGTCCTTCAAGAGTTCGTCGTTGTAATCGAGAGCTTTAATAATGGGTTCTAGATCTTTGTATACCAGTAGGGTCCATTGTTCGTTAGAGATTTTAACATAACCTTCTTCGTGGTAATATATTCCTATTGTATTATTAATGGGCGTGACTGCAAATTGAGAATTCGCTGTCGTGAATATCAAGAAGAACCTGAGAATAAATTTTCAGAGTGTAGTTTCATTCTGTCAAAATTTATTTTGGATGTGTGTTTGGTTTGGGGGTTGTATATCGTCGCGGAATTTTTGAATATTTCTTTGATCTCGAAAGGTCCGTTAAATTTATTAGCTAATTTGTTTTTTATCTGTGACTCTTTTACATATACCATGTCGCCTACTTTGTATTATTGCTTGTTTTCTGACACATGCTTGTCGAAACGAGTCTTTGCCTTTTGTTTCTGAAGGTCTGTCTTAGAACGTGCTATTTGATAATAATGTGACATGCGGTTATTCAAATCTCGTATGTACTTAGACATTATTTCTTTTTCGTTATATAACGTCTCTGGTGGGCGACTTGAGCTGTGCCCAAAGAGTAGTTCGTATGGCGTAAAGCCATGAGTTTTATTTGCCGAGTTATTATAACATATTACAGCGTAAGGAATGATTGTTAGTGGGTGATCGTTGGGGTTCTCTGATTTGTTAGCCCTGATCATTTCTAATAATGTCGCGTGAAATCTTTCTGTCGATCCATTTGACTCTGGGTGAACGACGCTTGAAAACGTAAGTTTGATGTCGTATAGGGTGCATAAATCTTTAATTAATGTATTATTAAATTATTTTCCGTGGTCACAATGTATGCGTAGTGGCGTTCCATAATGTTGGAAATATACGAGGAGTGTATTCACTATGGATTTAGCAGTTTTATCTTGGATCGGATAGGCTTGCGTAAATTTAGTTAATTCGTCGCGGATTACTAGTACATAATTTCGCGTTGGTATTTCTAAAATATCTAAAGTTATTCTTTCGAAAGGAGTTTTAGGAGTTTCAGTGATTACTAAAGGACTGTCTAAATTTTTCCTAAGTACTTTTGTTTTCTGACATTTCGCAGTTTTTTATAAATTTTTCTGTCTTTAGTTATACCTTTCCAGTTGTATTTGTCTTTAATTCTGCAGATAGTCTAGTTAATTTCTCTATGCAAATTTGCTTTATCCGTGTGGTATCCGTCGATTATTATTGATATTTCATCGCCATCCGGTGTTTTTACTAAATTTTGGCATATGGTAAGCTTAATGTCTTTTTCTGCTAGTATGAATGACAACATTTCAAGACTTGGTAAATTTAAATTGTTCTCGATGAAATAGGTATCAGAATCATTAGAGATATTTTGATCTCTATAAATTGTTACAAAAAGTGTTTCGATTACATCGACCGGGTTGTAAGGTAAAGGGATGATGTAATATTTCCTATTTTTCACTGTTTTACTAGTGACTACGTTGATTTTATTAGCGTGGAACTCGGGGTTTTCCTCGAATATCTCTTCGACAATTTCATAGTGTACATCATATAGTTTGTCTTTTTGAAGAATGTCACGATATGTTTATGACTTGTTTAAGAGTTGGTCATTTGTAAATTGAAATTTTGAATAGTCTATTAATGATTGGGTCATATATAGGTTAGTAAAAGTTTCTAGTTCTTTTATAATTATTTTTGATGTTTCTGCGTCAGTTTGTTAGTCATTATTGTCTTCACTTGTTGAAGCTAATGTCTTCGTGTGAAATAGGCAACATTCTTGAAAATGATTTATTTTTATTCTAGAGAGAGCATCGGCGTTCTGATTTATCTTACCAGGTTTATATTGAATTTCGCAACTATACTCTTCGAGTTTTAATCGGGACCGTGCTAGACAACTACCGGGGTTTCTAATAGAAAGTAGCCAAGTTAGTGGTCGATGGTCAGTTATCAGTTTAAATTTTCTGCCATATAAGTATGGTCTGAAGTGTTTCACGGCCCAAACGATTGTAAGAAGCTCGCGTTCTATCGTGGAGTATTCGTTTCAGCACTGCATAAGGTCCTAGAAGCAAAAGCGATGGGATGATCTCGGTTGATGGGTCCTTGTGAGAGGACAGCTCCGATGGCGAATGCGCTAGAATCCGTAGTTAGGACGAATGGTTCGTCAAAGTTTGGATATATTAAGATAGGTGGGGAAATTAAAGCGTTCTTAAGGTCTTGGAAAGCCTTTTGATAATCAAAATTGAAATTAAAGGGGCTGTCTTTCTGCAACAGTTTTGTTAAAGGTTTAGAAGTCTTGGCAAAATTTGGTATAAAGCGCCTATAATAACCTGTAAGTCCTAAAAATGACTTTATGTCTTTAGGGTTCTTTGGTTGTGGGAAATTCTTCACACATTCGATTTTTGCGGGATTAGGTTTAATGCCTTCGGGAGTGATTAAGTGTCCTAAGTATGCCACTTTTTTCTTAAGTATTCGCACTTGTCTGGCTGTATTTTTAAATTCGCGTTTTGAAGTCGTCGAAAAACTTCTGTTAAACGAGAAATATGTTCGTGTATGGTCGGGGAGTATACAATGATGTCCATGTAAACGAGACATCTTTCGTTTTGAATGCCTAGCAGAATGTTGTCCATGACTCTTTGAAATGTTCAGGGTGCATTTTTTAAACCGAATGGCATTCGAGCGAATTCGTAATGCCCATTTTCTACGGAAAAAGCCGTTTTTGGAATGTCATAAGAATTGATTTCAATTTGATGGAAACCGGATGCCTTCTATATTGAGATGTTCTAATCGTAACTGGTTTTTTTATTTCTAATTATCGAGTATTTGTTGTGTTTGATCAATATTGTTTTCTGAATTTAGATTTAACATAAGCTCGAAATTTATGATTGGTTCTAACTTCATGTCCGAAAATTCGATAGTTTTTGATATCGCGTTAGTGTTTAAAATTGACGTTAAAAATTCGCCGTTCTCATTAACTTTAATTAAAGCGTTAGGAATTCTCACCTTCTCTTTTTCTTGTTCTATTAAAATTGCTTCCGTATTGTTTAAGTTACATTTTAGTTTAAATATTTTTTCTACTCTAGGCTTTATTCTAATTTGGTTCTTTATTTCGTCTTGTTTATTAACGTTAGGCGGTTTTAAAATAAAATCTTCGTCCGCTTTAAATAATGGAACAGTTTTAAAATTTGTAATTAATTTTCTGTTTTTTAAATCGACTATACAATTGTAATGCTCTAAAAAAGTCCGAGCGTAAGATTCCGTCAAATTCTATATCTAAATTGTTGTAAACTTTATGTGGGTCTCCGCACTTGAAAGGAATAAAGCTAGACTGATTTTTTGATCTGTTACGCCTTGAATAATTACATTTTCTGGATTTCTTTGTGGAAATTTTTGTACAGTATGTTCTTTAAAAATAGAGATTCCGGCGCCTGTATCGATAAGTAATTTAAAAGTATTGGTAGTGCCTTTGATGGAATACAAATTTTTTGAATTTATAGTAAATAATCGGTTTAAATGAAATTCTGCTCTGGGAAATTCAAATTCGGGTCGTAATCGTTCAAATTCATTGCGTTCATTCGTACTTGTAAATCTATTGTGTCTGTTTGATCGTCTTGAATAATCGGATGGTAATCTGAATTTTGATCTAGTTGAAAATTCCGTTCAATGTCATTTTCTTCAGACGTGTAAATTATTGGTGTAAAATAGTCAGACAGAATTAATATGATGTGTTTTTTGATTGTGTGAGTTTCTAAAATTTGGATTCGACTGTATTATTGAAGGTAGATTGTGATTAGTGTTTTGTTGCGAATTTTGTTGAGGCGTTCTTTGTTGATAAAAGTTTCGCGGGTTTATCAACCTCCAGTACGTAAGTGTATGTAAGGGGTTTCGTGTATAGTTGCGTCACATCAACTTTATGGTTATTTGTTGTGGTGTTATGCACGTTTACACATTTTATCTGTTGGGCGTCAGTAAACGTACATATGTGAAAGCCCTCGTGTGGTTGATTCTCAGGGCGTGTCTGCTAGGAAATGCGAGAAGACGTGTTGTTTGTAAATTGATAGTGCCCAGAGGAGAACACTGTGTTAATTAAGTGAATCTCGTGATCAGAGTAATTGAGTAACGTTTAGTTTAATGACACGAAGTTTCTAAACTCAGTGTGTAGTAACGGTGCATGGCCGTAGATTAATAAAAAAATACACTACATAACCTCATCTGTGTACAAATTAAGTATTTGTACAAGTGTACAAGTAATTTAATGAAATAAATAAATATGTAAACTTTATATATGAAAAAAAAGAAGTAATGGAGTAAACAAACAGCTTATTTGATTTTTACAAAAAAATATTTTTAGTGAGGCGCATAATTAAAAAAAAAAAAAAATAAAAATAAATTGATTGTGATTTTAATTCCTGGCGAGAGAAGAAATTTTGTACGTATGCGAGAAAAATGTTCTGTTAAAAAAAAAGGGAAAAGAAAAGGATTAGTTACTCTATAATTTAATAAAATTAATAAATATGTAATTTTTTATATGATATGGAGATAAAAAGAAGTAATAAGGTAAACATCACCTTATTTGATTTTTACAGAGAATATTTTTAGTGTGAGGCGCATGGGCCTTGTAGAATTAAAAAAAAAATAAAAATAACTTGATTGTGATTTTAATCCCTGGCGAGAGAAGAAATTTTGTACGTATACGAAAAAAATATTCTGTTAAAAAAAAAAAGAAAATGATAGTTGCTCTATAATAAAATGAATAAATATGTAATTTTTATATGATATGAAGATAAAAAGAAGTAATGGGGTAAACATCAGCTTATTTGATTTTTACAAAGAATATTTTTAGTGTGAGGCGCGTGGGCCTTGTATAATTAAAAACGTCTTTTTCGTCGCTTGAATTTTTTCATGCAAGGATTGTTTGCGAATGATTTTTCCTAATGTATGCTTGCAGAGCCTGGGGAGTAACCCCGAATGACTCTACTTAAGAGATATGCACCGTGAACATTAACAAAAGATTAAAATACATGGTTTATATATAGGAGCAGACGGATCTGTCCTAAGTACATAAAATAATATTTCGTTTTTTTTTAATTACTCGAAGATCGTCGGATAGGTGCCCTGGGTAGTGGAACTGGAGACTTTATGGCTGGTTGGACCGGTTGGCTCGCCATGGATTGGACTGGCGACACCTGTAAAGTTAATGAGGTAGGAGTACCAGGATAGGAAGTGGAAGAGGCGATCGGTCGGGTGTCATGGCCAGACACAGAAGCTCGTGCGAAATTTGGGGGTTTTGAAACTTTTTTGGGAAGTTTTTTGGAGACACGGTTGGTGGAATCGTTCGAGTCCGGGTGGACGGTGATTCTTCGCCTGGACGTCGGGCGTCTGGGTCTTGGATCATTGTCGGGATCGAGAGTAGGTTCATCTGCTGTGATGGAGGATTCTCCTAAGCTGGGTAGCGGATCATCGGTGACAGACTCTTTAGTTTCTGATCTCCGCTTATCTGCGGCTGAGACTGGGTCCTCGACATCGGCGTCGTACGAGTCTGGTTCGCTGGCGTCGTCCGAGTTACTACTACCAGATAGTTGAAATTAGGCGTCTGTTGTCGGGGCTGGTCGGAGGTTGTCGATGTGGACATCGGTGAATGCTCGTCCTCGTCGAATCTGGTAGATCTCAGCAGAACGTTTTTCGGTTATTTCGTGGGGTCCCGTCCACACTGGCAAGAAGGCTTTCTTGTGAGAGCGAAGTACCTTTATCATTACGGAGTCCCCTACCTGGAATTGTATTAGAGGTTCGCCGGCGGCAGGTGCTTACCTCTCTTGGTATCTGTTCTGGTTTTGCTTGGCTTGGCGAACTCGCGTTTCTCACTCTAGCAGGGCGTGCTCTTGCCGTTCTGCGGCATACCTCGGGAGAGCCCATTCCCCTGGGTGGGGCATTTTGTAACCGAGTAGAGTGAAGGCTGGTGTGTGACCTGTGGCGGCATTTCGGCGCGTTCGAAGTACAAACAGCGCTTTGGGGAGGTGTTTGTTCCAGGTGTCTGAGGGTTTCCGGTACATGAACGTTCGTAGTACCTTCTTGAGCTCCTGGACTCTCCGTTCAACGGGGTTCGCGCGTTGGTGGTCAGCGGCGATACGGAAGATCTCCACGTTGTTTCGTATACACCATTGAGTGTATGTTCCACTGCGGAACTGTCCTCCATTGTCGGATATGATGACCCGGGGTAGACCATATCGGGGAACGACTTCTTCTTCTAGCAAAGTGGTAATGGTCTTTCCCGTCATTTGTGGGAATGCTCTGGCCTCGACCCATTTCGAAAATACATCTTCAATCATCACGACGAAGCGATTCCCGGTGCTTCGAGCTTCTTTGTAGGGGTCTAAGACGTCGATACTTAAGGTTTCAAAACAGATACTGGGTGAATGTGATTTGATAGGAGCTGCTGGCTGCAACTGCCGGCCTTTTACCGACTTGCATATCACGCATTGTCGAATGTATCTGGCTATGGTCCTGGCGAAGTTCTTCAACGTGTACTGTTTCGCGATCGCACGCTTGGTTTCATCGCACCTTGGATGAGCGGCGCCTGGGGTATCGTGGTAGTGAGCGATTACCTCTCTGATTTTTCTGCGGGGAACTACGACTTTGTCGACGTGGTGGATGGTCTGCTAGAATATGTCGTCATATACCCGGTGGTTCTCGAAGAATTTTCTTTCCTCTGGGGTGGCTATTCCTTGGTCTTGGATACGAATCCAGCGTTTTTTTAGCATCACACACTGTGGTCGAACGTCTTTGGGCCTCGATGGTTTCTTCATACAAGGCTGAGTGGTTGACAGCAGCTACTTTGTCAGTAGGGTGTCTGAATGGAGGTGGTATCATCCTGTCCTCGCTTATGTCGGGTCTGATGGATTCGGGGTCGGGATGTCTGCTCAGATAGTCTGCCAGGATATTCTCGGAGCCTGGACAGTGTTCGATGGAAAAAGAGTACTCCGCGAGCAGCAAGGACCATCGCGTGAATTTAGTCTTCACATCCTTAGGGTACATTTACAACCAATTCGATATGGGCACAATCTGCTGGTGGATTGTAAATTGGGTTTTAAGCATATCTGGTTGAATGTATTTGTTTACAATAAAATTTTAAGTCGGCACGACCTTGAATTGCACTTCAGGTTTGAATTGGATGCTTGCAAATCGCAAATATCCAATTCAATTGCGGCACGAATTTCAGATTGCGCATGCGTACTACGACACAAATCTATTGTTTATATTTAAAGTCGGTCTGTGATTTGAAATTGGAAGATTAGATCTTTTAGTATTAGAAAATATGATGTTTTTAGAAGTTGTGTTAATATAATTGTAATTATTTAATCAAACTGAATTTGCTCACACGTAATATTAAAGAATCTCAACAGATGGCAGCATCCAACTCATTATAAATGACCTAAATTTTATCTCGGCACAATTCATAATCCGTCAGTAAATTGTGCCTGTAGCGAATTGGTTGTAAATGTAGCTTTATGCTTGTTAAGCCATATGAGGGACCTGTTGTCCGTCCTGACCGTGAAGTGACGATCTTCTAGGTACATATTGTACTTTTTGATGAATGTTACCAGACTTAGACATTCCAACTCATTCAAGTGATATTTGCTCTCGGCCTTTGTGAGAGTCGAGCTGGCATAGGAAACGATGTGGCGGTCATCATTTTCCCCCATCTGGTAGAGGACGGCTGAAATTCTCAAAAGTAAGGCATCCGTCTGTAAGATGAATTCCTTATTGAAGTTGGGACGGTGTCGTTGTAAGGGCTGGGCTATGGCCGCTTTAAGTGTGTCAAAGGCCTCCTGACACTCGGAGGTCCATCTGAACTTATGATCCTTACTTAGTAGCTTGGTTAGAGGCCGGGTAAGCATCACTGCGTTGGGTACGTACTCCCTGACCCAGTTGTAAAGGCCGAGGAAGCTTTGTAGTTGCTTCTTTGTCGCTGGGGACTCATGATTTTGAATGGCTAGGACGTGTTTTCTTGTGGGGTCGTGGTGCGCCCGCAAATTCGGTGCCCCAAGTAATCCAGATCCTGAGCGGCGATTGTGCACTTTTCCGGAGACACTTTCAGGTTGTACGTCCGTAGTCTTTCAAATATTAGGCGGAGATGGTCGCGGTGTTCCTGGATGGAGTCACTATAAATGATGATATCATCCAGGTAAACTATGGTAAAGTGGTGGAGATACCCTGTGAGGACGTCTCGAGCCATCAGTTTCTGAAAGGTACAAGGAGCCGTCTTCAGTCCGAAGGGCATCACGTTGAAATGATAGGTAGCCCCGTCAGGTGTAGTGAAGGTCGTGTAGGGTTTAGATTCCTTGGCCATGGGTACTTGCCAGTAACCGCTCTTTAAGTCTAGCAGCGTAAACACTTGTGCGTTACCAAAATCCTTGATTGCCTCGTGGATTTTTGGTAGGACGGAGGCTTCATCTTCGGTCAATCCATTTAAATGACGATAGTCTACGCAGAAACGTGGTTTTTTACCCGGGCGCTCAACGATCACAGGAGGATAACTGTAGGGGGCGGTGCTGGGCTCGATTACTCCAGCTTCTAGCATCTCCGTGACCTGTTCGTATAAGAGTTTCCTTTTCGCTGGAGACATCGGATAAGGTCGAATGTTAAAAGATGCATTGTTCTTCAATGCGATTTTGTGGAAGGTCGTGACTGGTGGCCTGTGTAGGTACTTCCGAGAATAGATCGGCATATTCCATGAATAGGGGACGGAGCTGGGTGTCATGTTCTGGAGGTATTTCGATAGCTTCGTGTAATCCGTGGTCAGGGGCAATTACCGCCTTGGTCTGGTCCCAAAACACTCTGTCTCTGTACAGAACTACTCGTTCCTTGTATAAAAAGGGGGCCCCCAGAATTAGATCCTCGTTCAAATCTTCTATCAGTTGAAAGGTGTCCGAGTATGTCTGTCCATTCACTTCGAAGTCTTGACGGCTATCACCTTGTGAATGTACGATCCCGTCTCCGCATGCCATGGCGAACACATGTTGGTTACCTCCCCAGATTGCGCGCCCGTGCGCGAAGGTTTGGCAATGTTGCGCGTCGCGCCTGAATCGATCAATGCGGATATATCTCGGCCGTTCATCCGTAAGTGGATCCGTGGTAGTGGATGAAGTTCTTGAGTGCTGTTGAGGGATTCTCTGACTCGGTACTTAGTGTGAATATTAGACCTGGCCGGTTGATGGTCGTTGTCTCCGGTGGTGTCAAAAAGGTTGGACAGGTCAGGGATGTCATCGAGGTCCCGACCTATTGTCGGCCGTTCTTTTCTGGTGCGGTTGCGAATTGGTTGATTCTGTTCGGGGCCTGCCGGGGGGTTGGTCGCGGTGTTGGTCGCGGTGTAGGCCCCCTGGCCCCTATAGAGTTTCCCGACGCCTGTTGCCGGTACGGATTGTTAGGGCACTCTGCGTGGAAGTGCCATTGGGTTCCTTGGCAGAAGCGGCATGGAGTAGGGGGTCCGTTAGCACCCCTGCCGGGTCTGCTGTTTCCAGTTGTATGATTCCTGGTTCGAGCCGCGGGCTCGTGTTCGGTCACATGCTGTGACTTGATAGAGATTTCTCCGCCATTAGAACGGCTTCCGTCTTGCTGTGTGTCGGCTAGATCTGTCTCTATCTGAGTAGCGATTTGTACTAGGTCCTTCACTTGACCGATATGGTGGCCCCTTAATCGTGACCGCAGCTCAGGTTTCAATTGGTCCAAGATAATCCCAGTCTTGATTATTTCTGACTTATGGGGGTCGAGTCGGCTAAAAAGGCACATCTTGCGTGTTATGAACACGGCTGCTGGCTCCTGGGCTCCCTGTTTTTCTCCATAGAGTCGGGATGTGGCTTTCGCTAGGTTGATAGCTGAATTGAACTTGGCGAATAGTCGATCCGCGAAGGTGTAGTACCTGTCCATTAACAGCTTGTACGGCTCGTACCATCTTTTCGCTTCTCCCCTCAGCTGTTCGGTAGCGATTGCAAGTCGCTCGGACTCGTCAGTGATACCTGCTCGGCGGAAGTATTCTTCGATGCTAATTAGGAAGGCCTCTGGATTTTCGTGTTCTAAACCGTGGAATACGGTCGTTGGGGATCTCCTAGCGTTATTATGTGCGACTTGCACACGGTCCTCCGTTGCTTGTCCTATGGCTCTGGTGAAGGTTTCGGCCATATGAGCGAACATACGTTCGAAGTTCGTTGAATTGTCGTGCTGTTGGGTTGTTGCTTCTGGATATGTCATTCTGACATCTGGTGCGGACCACGAAAGGGGCTGTCGCTCTTGTGTTCTCGTGGATTGTCGCCAATTCGCTCTTGGCGTTTCTGAGGGTCTCCTCGATTCCAGCAGTAAATTCGCGTCCGTCGCTTCGGGCGTTTCTAGTGGTGTTATGTAATCATCTCTAGTTCCATACTTTATTTTGCATTGGTCCATTAGTGGCTGGAGCGTTGATGTGTCTGGAAATCCGGTTCCTGAGGTTGCCATTATTGAAGAATTTCTTGTTGTACGGAGTGATTCCTACACCTTGGTAGTATCACAGGGAGTAAACAAAATTTTTTTTCTTTAAAGAAAGCCCCATGTTGGCCGCCATATCAACCTCCAGTACGTAAGTGTATGTAAGGGGTTTCGTGTATAGTTGCGTCACATCAACTTTAAGGTTATTTATTGTAGCGTTATGCACGTTTACACATTTTATCTGTTGGGCGCCAGTAACCGTACATATATGAAAGCCCTCGTGTGGTTGATTCTCAGGGCGTGTCTGCTAGGAAATGCGAGAAGACGTGTTGTTTGTGAATTGATAGTGCCCAGAGGAGAACACTGTGTTAATTTAGTGAATCTCGTGAGCAGAGTAATTGAGTAACGTTTAGTTTAATGACACGAAGTTTCTAAACTCAGTGTGTAGTAACGGTGCATGGCCGTTGATTAATAAAAAAAAATACACTACATAACCTTATCTATGTACAAATTAAGTATTTGTACAAGTGTACAAGTAATTTTATGAAATAAATAAATATGTAAACTTTATATGATATGAAAAAAAAAAGAAGTAATGGAGTAAACAAACAGCTTATTTGATTTTTACAAAAAATATTTTGTGAGGCGCATAATTAAAAAAAAAATAAAAATAAATTAATTGTGATTTTAATCCCTGGCGAGAGAAAAAATTTTGTACGTATGCGAGAAAAATGTTCTGTTAAAAAAAAAGAGAAAAGAAAAGGATTAGTTACTCTATAATTTAATAAAATTAATAAATATGTAATTTTTTATATGATATGGAGATAAAAAGAAGTAATGGGGTAAACATCACCTTATTTGATTTTTACGAAGAATATTTTTAGTGTGAGGCGCATGGGCCTCGTAGAATTAAAAAAATATAAAAATAAATTGATTGTGATTTTAATCCCTGGCGAGAGAAGAAATTTTGTACGTATGCGAGAAAAATGTTCTGTTAAAAAAAAAGAGAAAAGAAAAGGATTAGTTACTCTATAATTTAATAAAATGAATAAATATGTAATTTTTATATGATATGAAGATAAAAAGAAGTAATGGGGTAAACATTAGCTTATTTGATTTTTACAAAGAACATTTTTAGTGTGAGGCGCGTGGGCCTTTTATAATTAAAAAATATATATTTTAAAATATTTTGATTGTGATTTTAATCAAAATTTCTTCCCTGGCGAGAGAAGAATTTTTTGTACGTAGGTAAGAAAAATATTCTATGTTAAAAAGAGAAAAATTATTTACTCTACATTACAGGCTACAAAAAGAAAAAAAATACCTTAATATTAATAACATAAGATAATTGGATCTAAAAAGAAACTACTTGTATACCAAAGTATGCAGGTAGGGTAAGTATAATATATTATAATAATCTAACCAAGTAAAAGTTACGCTGATATAATGAAAGTATAAGTTAACGTTAATAGAATAAATGTGTAAAATAAATTTAACCTTAGTTTATATCTTGAGGAGAAACACTCTACAAGGATACTTTAGACTGTTATCTCAAATAGAAAAGCAATCGGCGAAAAAGACGTTGAAGATGACCCACCTTGTATATGAAATTGACGCGTGGGGCCGTGTTATGTGGAAGGTATGGATCACTTTACAACGTATAGTATAAGTTCGGAGTTATCGTGGTGTACGCGAATATAAAAACACTAATTGTAACACTGAATTTACACGAGGGTAACGCCGAGGATTTACTGTTAAAATTCGATAGTGACTGTTCAGCCTACACTGAGGGAAAAGATAAGACAAGATGCTTTCATTGAAAATGTGCTTCTATTTATATTAAAGGTTGAATAGGCCGTAAACTAATTTTCAATCAGGCTATTGTCTGGGTATTTCCGCTCGACCCTATCGTCTGGAGCTTCGTGTTCATTGTGATTAGGTTTTAATGAATTTTTAAATTTTTTACTGGGTTTTCGATGTTTTTGATGGTACGATCGCATTCAGTGTGAAATGCTACCTACGTCCCAGGAGTTAAAAAATTTGACCTAAGTCTTTAAAATGAATTTATTAAAGCAATTTTAGAATATCTTGCTCTGTCATAAAACGATTTGGCAGGCGACAACGATTGGCGCCGTTACTTAAAGGTAGTTAACCGATGCCTAGGAATTCCCTTAATTTAACAGGAAATAATGAATTTAGACTCACATGGTAGACTTTTTTTTGTAAAACGCGGAGATGTGTCGTTTTATAACAATGTCAACTTCTTCAATAATGTTTTATTCACTGATGAGGCAACTTTTCATAAAAATGGATTTGTTAATAGGCACAATTTCCATTATTATGCTTCGGAAAATCCTCACTTTTTTTATGCAAGTTGATAACAAACACAGATGGTCTATAAACGTTTGGGGAGGAATTATTGGAGAACATGTAATAGGGCCTCATTTCTTTGATGGTACATTGACTGGAGCTATTTATCTTCATTTTTTTGGAAAACTGTCTGCCACAATTATTGGTAAATCTCCCTGGAAGAATTCGAAATAGGATGTGGTTTCAGCAAGATGGCGCTCCACCACATTATTTAAATGCAGTTAGAGACCACTTAAATAACACAGCCCCATAAAAAAAAATTTCTGACCTAGCAATGAGACGAGTATATTCTTATGTATTTTTGATCGCTGATTCCGAATCCGGGGTCAAAAAAAAGTCGTACACCCCCCAAAAAAAAATTTTAGAGCCAAAAAACACCCCCTGAATCGTTTTTGTTTAATATATTCGGGAAAAATTGAATGTATTCCTATAAAAATAAAGGTGAATTGCAGCGTTCACCCTATCGGTATGAAACGCACCCCCATAGAGGGTGAGAACAACCCTCATCTGCCATCAAACCAAATGATAACGATAATGCCTGAAAAACATATAAAAATGTTTAAGTTTCGTTAGGTTTGCAATAAACTGACGTAGAATTCGCGTAATACCCCAAAACTACCTCTATATCGTTATGAAAAACAACCCTTAACTTCAATTACAGAAAAGAGAAAGGAAAAAAACATAAAATTTGATAACGGTTTCATTATATGGATGTTCTTATTTGCAGAGATCCTTATGGCTAGGATATTAGCAGTCATTTGTCACCAATCTTAACACCATATGGGTATAAAACGCATCCCTGAAGGGGGTGAGAAATACTCTTACGTTAGTAGCTTTTAATTCTTCTTTTTTTAATCTTTTTTTTATGGTATCTTTTAACTTTATTTTCAAACGATCTTCTTACTGACTGTCGTTTGTGTTGTTCTTTCGTATCTCTTTTCAGAGACCAACAGTAGTCTGCTATCATGTGTTCGTCCCATCTTCCTTGATATCGTTTTTCCATTTCATAACGCTATAGGGGTAGTTTTGGGGTATTACGTAAATTCTACGTCAGTTTATTGCAAACCTAACGAAACTTAAACATTTTTAAATGGTTTTCAGTCATTGTCGTTATCAATTGGTTTGGTGGCAGATGAGGGTGGTTCTCACCCTCTATGGGGGTTCGTTTCATACCGATAGGGTGAACGCTGTAATTTACCTTTATTTTTATCGTAATACATTCAATTTTTTCCCGAAAATATTAAACAAAGTGATTGATTAAAATGATAACATCATTTTCAGAGCGTTATCTCATACCCTATTCAGGGAGTGTTTTTTGGCTCTAAAATTTTTTTTTGGGGTGTACGACTTTTTTTGACCCCGGATTCGGAATCAGCGATCAAAAATACATAGGGATATACTCGTCTCGTTACTAGGTCAGAAAAAAATTTTTTTTTGTGGGGCTGTGTAATACCTACCCTCATCAATGGATTGGAAGAAATGGACCCACTAAATGGCCTGCTAGATCCCCAAATCTTACAAAAATGGATTTCTTTTTATGGGGATAAGTACGTGAAGGAAATTGTTTATAGACACACACCAACAACAGTACAAAATAGATCTATCACACCGGCAGTTTTAGGAACAGTGGGAACCTCATTTCAAAAGCGCATAGACGTGTGTCAATCAAAATGGCCAACATGTGGAACATTTATTATAATTTTTTCTACAACAAATATGTATATATTAAGGTCTGAACATTATATATACATATTTGTTACACCTCGATAATAATAATAGATTTGTCCCAGTAGTCACATCTCCCGTGAGTTCGAGTCTCCAACTGTAACAATTTTTTCCAGTAGGGGATGGGGAGTTATGTCGCGAGGTCTTCAACAGTAAGAACGGCGACATATCATCCTTTCTCCTGCGGAAGAAAATTGTTTCTTGGTTGGAAATTCGAATTCTGGACGATACTATGGGTAATTTTAATAAAAATGACTTTTATCTTGAAGGTTAGGGGAATGTTAAGCAGTTGGCAATTCTGCAATAGCACAGTTGGCAATTCTGCAATATCACAGTTGGTAACAAAGGATAATTATATTAATTAGTCATGTTGGTATTGTAAATTTGTTACCCATCAGGTGACAAACCAAATTTTATTTTATTAAATAATTTTATTCATGGACATCATCCAGCAATTTTAACCTTTTTTAACAATTTTTAACTTGTATTAGTGTGTAATGGAATAATATTTTATCAAGGTGTGTAAATGAATCGCATCAGCCTGTTTCAAAACATGTGCTACTTTATTTTAACCTCAATTTTTCGTAAGTACTCTAACTACATCTAACCTTTTAATGCAGAAAATTGCAATTGATGTCATAAATTGTAGAGTTCCTGATGAAGAGACAATAAAGCCTCGAAAGCTAGAACAGAAATAAAGAGTTTTTTTCTTTAATTTTGTGCCACACGACTGCGAACCCGATTCAATCATTAAAATTTTTGTCCTTAATTAGTCAGTCGAACTAATCTTCCCTCTATAAATATATATATATATATATATATATATATATATATATATATATATATATATATATATATATATATATATATATATATATATATATATAATATATATATATATATATATATATATACAGGGTGAGTCAATAGTGTGTTATCCTTCGATAACCTTTGAAGCATTAGTGATACAACAATTTATTAAATACAAAAGTTTTTTGGGTCGATAGGATCTATCATTTAAAATTATTGTGAAATCTACAGGGTGCTTAAATATTCTGTTACACATAAGAAATACTTTTTTTAAATGGAACACCCTGTATATTTTGTCACCATTGTATTAAATGAAAAGAGTATTATGCAGTGATACATTGTTTTTTGGATTTGCATGCAACGTTGCCAAGTTATTAACATTTTCTGGAAATTAAGGATTTATAAGGGTCCGTTTAATATTTTTTATTTACCTATGAAAACAAGCAGGGTAAGCAAATATTATACTATTCTTAGTTCATACTACGCGCTGAGTATTAGTACCTTTTTTACATTATTCTATTTTACAGGGTGTCCAAGGCGGCATGTCAATTAATGCGAATTTCAAATGGGAAAACTCTGTTTTTTTAAATGGAACACCCTGTATTTTTTTTACGTGGTTGGATTCCTCCTTCAAATTGCTTTCTTATACCTAACCTATACCTAACTGTTGAAGTTATCGAGAACATTAAGGTTTTCTCTTTAACCTCACAATCATACTAAAAATTAATACAATTTTATCAAGAATGGCTTTGGAAAAACAAAAATTGCGGTCAGGCGAAAAATTATTTTCTATAAAACCGTAAAGGAAACAGTAAAAGTAGAAAATTTATTGAATTTGAATGACAAAATGTACACCTCACCTTAGGTATGTATATAACAAAATAAAAGTGTAATTTTGAACGTAAACAGTAAATAGAAGAGAAAAAATAAAACAAGTAACAAAATATGCTCAACGTGACCTAGTTGTAAATTACAAATTCTGACTATGAAGAAATGAGTCGCTTACATTTTGCAACATGTTAGGCGTGATGGTGTCGAACGCTAGTCGAATTCTTTGCTGCATGTCTTCTCTTGTAGTTGGTGATGTTTTGTACACTAATTCTTTAATGTATCCCCACAAAAAAAAGTCCAATTTTGTCAAATCTGGCGACCATGGTGGCCATTGAACTGGTCCTCCTCGACCTATCCAATTGTCACCAAATGTAACATTTAAAAAGTTTCTTACGACAATACTATAATGGGGTGGAGCTCCGTCATGCTTGAACCACAGCCTCTGTAAGACATTTTGAGGACACCCGTTTAACAATCCTCCCAGTACATTTTGTAAAATATCGAGGTACATATTCCCAGTCAAGTGACCATTAAAGAAATGCGGTCCAATTACATATTCACTATCCCTGCCCACACATTGAGTGACCATCGGTGTTGATTATCTACAGTTCTCGTAAAATGAGGGTTCATGGTATCATAGTAGTGTAAGTTATGTCTATTAACACAACCATTTTTATAAATTGTGGCCTCATCAGTGAATAGCACGAAATCAAAAAATTGCGGCTGTTGGTGAATCTTATTGAGTGTCCACTCACAAAATGTTACCCTACGTTCGAAATCATTTGGCTCTAGTTCCTGAAGCAGTTGAATATGATAAGGATAGTGGTGAGAGGTATGTGAAACTTCTCATATGATCCAAATGCTACTATCCGACCGACATCATAGATGTCTCTGCGGCGGATAGCGACTTGCGAAGCAAGTACTGAGAGCGGCGACCTCTAGCCCAGGTGGACTAAACTACTGTTATTAAATATGATTTGAACGAAACAACTACTCAGCGGGCAAATACCCCGACCTGTATTGGATTATACCTTCAAATCATGATAGATCGGTAGCCAATATCATTTATCAATTCCCAACCAGACATAGACCGGTTTCGAACTTATTAGTTCTCCTCAGTATGCTATAGGTTATAGAACAGACAAATGATAGTGGCCAACCTGCTAGTCATATACTAACTAAGGTACATTGAGTAGTGGTGAGAGGTATGTGAAACTTCTCATATGGTCCAAATGCTACTATCCGACCGACATCATAGATGTCTTTGTGGCGGATAGCGACTTGCGAAGCAAGTACCGAGAGCGGCGACCTCTAGCCCAGGTGGACTAAACTACTGTTATTAAATATGATTTGAACGAAACAACTACTCAGCGGGCAAATACCCCGACCTGCATGATAGATCGGTAGCATATACTTTGTTTTCCTTTTGACAAACTTGCCTATAAACACTCGAGCAATGTACTTGTCTAACAAACACTGAAACAAATACTGAAACACAATTTTAATAATAATTTATTGATGTTAACGTACAAAGTATTTACATAAGTCAGAATATCCTAAGTACAATAAGGCAAACATTTTAGTAAAACACATAGATTAAGAAAATTGAAAAATACGAAATTAAAAAAATAAAAATATTAATACAACGAATAAGACAGCTAAAAAACAAGTCACAAGTCGTTAAAATCATTTTGGAGATACTCCTCAAAATTGTAAAATATTCATGTTGTCTTAAATATAGCACTGCTGTCTTTTTGGAATGAACGAAAACCTAAACCGTACAGATGTTTGATTAATGTTACTACTTTGCCATCAATTTTCTGTAGTGCAGGTACAACTTCAGGACGATGCTGTTTTCAGGTAGACACCCTTCAGTCGATATTTACCAATAAAAACGTTATACGCCGCAACTTTAGGCACTTTTATATTCATCTGAAAGTAAAAGACGATTCTTTAAAAATAATACACATTTAATTTTGTTTAAACATTTATTCACAAATGTTAAGATTTTATACAATTCTACTGAGAGTGACGACTTATCAAAACAATCATCTGTGAAATGTTTTGAACATATGAGACTCCTATTTGTTGGTTGCCAGTTTGTTTTATCAACAAACTTTATCCAAGCCTGCCTTTGAATTGGGTCCTTGGGAAAACTGAAATAGTCTGTAAAACTAATAAGAATTTCACTAATAGCATTAAAAAAAGAAAAAATAGTAACCACTAAAATACAGAAATGTCTCTCCAGTAATATCACACTTCTTTTGAAAAGAATTACCACGTTTTTTTATAAATTAGAGTTGAAACATAAGAATCATGAAAAATTTGTTTATCCGTAAATTGTCACTGTTAAATTTCCATTTTAAAAAATCAACATTATTTCTTTATGGTATATCCGCCACTGCTAACAAAACAAAGCATAATACCATTTAAAATTAATTTATTTATAAATATAAAAAGCGACGATTTTTGCTCGCGTAAAATATAGATTCATATTACTAAATAAACACATTATTTTATAGCACATATTATAAACTTACACGTGAAAAGTTATAGCATTTTTCACATTTTTTGGTTTCATAGTTTTTGAGGTTCCACACACAACACAGCTCACCATTGTTTATTCGGTAGCACTATACACTAAATTAAAACAAATATCTACAAGGCTGTCTCAAAAATTCGCGTAATAAATAAAAATTTAATACTCAACAAATCACTACAAAATTTCTAACCAACAAATGTACGGCCTGATTCCAAAGCAATGAGTCATTATCGGTGTAGTTGATGACTTCCGTCCTAAACGCCGTTTTACACGATGCAATAAATTTCACAATAAATTGCGCAATATTTTATTGCATCGTGTAATATCCGAAATTGTTGCAATTTTAAGTTGGCAAGAAATTGTGCAATAAATTGCGAAATTAGAGAAGCAATTTTTATGCAATTTTAGTGGTACCAACAGTGAGGCTTTAAGACAAAATTACAAAAGCAAGTGACAGGACAAAACGATTAATATATTGGTTTTTAATTTATTTTTGTTCACTCCTGTTCCCGCCTGGTGTTCCATTTTTAGGTTATGTTATACACTTCTGTCTTCTGTTTTGTTTAGTAGAAATAGAAAATGGAATTATCAGTTGGCAGTATGAAAAATTGTGCAATAAATTGCATCGTCTAAAAACCCCAAGGTCAAACTGCCAGGTTCACAATTTCTTGCTACAATAAATCGCACAATTTATTGTAAAATTTATTGCATCGTGTAAAACGGCGTTAAGATTTCTATAGCCCTCCACTAAACGTTCCCTTCTGTTGTTTTTATACTCTCAGTTTGAAACAAAACCAGGAAACAGCTGTTATGTGAAGGAAAAGGTCAATTTTATCTATCAACAAAAATAAATAATGGAGAAACTAGTTTTATATGAATTGTTGTCTGATGATGATTCATCCGATTATACTTCTGAGGATAAAGAGTATATGTATCGAAAAAAACGTTTACTCTCCAGTATGTGTAAACTTGTAGTGAAAGACAATAAAATGTGCATAAAAAAATTTTGGGACTGGTAGATCAAATGATCGAAAGTGATTTTATATCCCACTTCAGATTGAAATCTGCAGTTGTAAATAATTTAATTAAAGAATTTGAAAAACAAAAATTCCAAAGGTAGGTACCATTAAGTCAACGCAATAAGTAATGTATCTCATTTCAATTTCAAATTTTTAGAATCTACTGGCAGACCGCCGGCATCGGCGAAGAAAAAAAATACTTACATTTTTGTGGTTTGTAGGACATCAGTCTGCTAGTTATCGCAATGTGGCAAATAGGTTCGATATGTCTTTATCAAATTTATTTTATATATTTAATGATGTGGCAGAATTTATTTGCAAAATGGCTCCTACAATAATACACTGGCCAAATGAGGAGCAACAAAATGCTACAGTACAGTTTTTTGATAATAAAACAGGCTTCCAGGTGTAATAGGATGTCTCGATGGTAGCCACATAAAAGTGGATCGACCCATAAGAAACCCAGACTCCTATTATAATAGAAAAACATATTTTTCTATCCATATGCAGGGCATATGTAACCACCAAAAAAAGTTCATAGATGTGTATATCGGATACACAGGATCTATACACGACGCTAGGGTGTTTAGGAACAGTCATGTTATTGATAATATGAGGGCCCTTCCTAATGGAAGGTGGGTATTGGGGGATAGTGCCTACCCCTGTTTAAAATTTTTGCTGACAGCATACAGGGATAATGGCTATTTATCCAATGAACAGACCAAATATAATAAAGTTTTCAGTTCTACTAGGATTTATATTGAGCACGTATTTGGCATTTTAAAGCAAAGGTTCAGACAATTATACCATTTAAAACTGAGGAACATATCCCTAATTGTGAAAATTATTAAAGCGTGCTGTGTTCTTCACAACATGGGACAAGAAGAAGATTTACAATTTTTGGAGGTTCCACTAGAAGTTGATTTCGAAGATATGGCTGATGATGTAAATGAAAATTCTGCCGAAGGAGGTCAAGACATCAGACAAGAAGTGACGGCAATTATAAATAGTCTGTTTTGTTTATATATTTTTATTTTGTAATGTAATAGAACACATCGCATTATGAATGTAAAACTATCGCAACTGAAATCTAGAAAGTTTTGAGTAAACTGCATTTGAATTTTTACAGCGCTTACTCGGTTTTACTATTACAATGCAGGTCATTGTATATCGACAAATTTAGTTTAATTTTGGTTAACTTTGAGATATACAAACAATTTTTTTTAAATAGATATTAAAAAAAATTGCCACGCGATAGTTTTGCATTTATGTTTTAAGTGAAATTTTTGACATGTGAGTTTGTAATGAAACAAAATGCTGTTTTTTATTTTTTTTTTCAAAATCATCCAAAAAAACATTTTAATCAATAATCAAATTTATTTGGAGTCTGAATTATAGATCTATTACTCACAGAAAGGCTATTATAAAAGCAATGGTATTCTTGTTTGATTAAGGTCTTTCGACGAAGGGCTTTTTTTCGATATTGGTAATAGTTTGTAACTATTTTTAAACTGAATATCTGAAAAATTTTACTTTTTTTTGCCTATAATCCACTACAATTTCATTATAGCATTCCTGTGAGTAATCCATATTGTAAAATATAGTTTTAGGATCTGATTTGGAAAAAATAGTTTTAATTTCCAATTAACTCTTTCACGCGCCTGAAAAGACCACATTTGATTTGCGATACTATAACATGAGTAAAGTAGGCACAAAAAGATCGCAAGTTTGACTTATGATACAAAAAAAGTGATTGCCAGTTAGTGCTAAACTGTCACACACTAAAGCGATAGTTTTGCACCGACAAATGAATAAAAGATTTTCCTGGTGTTATACTAACTTATCTGCTGTAATAATTTTTCGGTAAATTTTTGATATGTAAATACATGACGATAAAATTTATACCTTTGTTTATTGATCCCCATTATCTAAATTAGCAAATTTTCTGAGATGCGATACTCTTACGCTCATAGTGCGACATGTAGGTCCTACTGTATTACAAAAAAAATGGCAACATATTGTTGCTAATACTTAAGTAGGTATATTGAATCACAAATATATATCACATATGTTACTAAAAACTAAAAATGAACTGAATGCAAAAAAGTAGTAATGATATGTTCAAAAGAATAAAATCAAAACTAATCTTTTTTTTAACAAATAAATAAATTGCACATTTACGTCGAAATAGTACAAAAAAAGTGCCTATGAGGATGGATGCAATAATGCTTCGTTTCTGAGATACAGGGTGATGAAAGGTTATCAGAAATGAACATTTTTCTATTTTGACAAAATTCCATGTTATTTCGCATGTTGATTAGAGGTACCTAATGATTTAATAATTTGGCATACTATTTATTTTCATGGGAGTGAATAGATAAGGATGCCATTTAAAAAAAAATGTGGTTACTTCGGAAAACCAATAAAATATTTTCAAAGAAAATCAAAAAAACCACATACATTTTTGTCAAATAAAAAACCACCTAGGCACCCTTATTTAGCCACTCCAATAAAAAATATGGAGATAAATGGTATGCCAAAGCATTTATCTCTAATCAATTATTCCAAATGTGAGAATTAAAAAACCGGTTTTTTTTTTCAAAATAGAAAATGTTCATTTTCTGATGATTCTTCATCACCATGTATCTCGAAGACGAAGAGTTATTGGACGTATCTTCAACCCTGTACATTCAGATGATAAAAAAATTAATGGTTTAATGTTTGTAGGAGTTGTTCCAAAAGTTTATTTTTTTGTTCCAATAAGTTATTGCGTTGTACATGTAAACGCTGATTTTCCAAGTGACGTAACTGTGCGGCATTCTCAGCATTTTTAAATTCTTCTGTAAGTTCACGTAACATATCAGATACTCTCTTTCTTTTGATTCCTTTTGTTCCAACTTTTTCTTTCCCTACACCACTGCATTCACTATCAACATTATTATCATTATTATTTAGTGAATTTTCCTTGTCTCTAAAGAATATAACTATGCGTTATTAACAGAGACTTTGTGCAATAAGATATAAATTACTCGACCAATAATCCAGTTTTTTCCAACAATTGATCTCGACCAAAAACATTGCTCGTGCTGGTTATAGCTTCAGGAAATACTGCTGAATTTTTATTGAATATGTCTTCTAGCACTCTGTAATAGATTAGATATTACAAGTAAATTAGGAAAAATGTCTGTGAATAATGTATCTTACATTGTTATTAATATAATAATGATCAGTTTTTGCATATCAAATATTAATGTAGGTATAGTATAGTACAACAGCCAGGTACTTACTTTTGATATGCACAAGATTTTCGCCCTCTTCCAGTTGCATTGTCATTTTCAGTTTTTTTTATATGCCCTCCAGTGTTTTATATTTATTTTCTACCTGTGATGGTGTAAAATTAAAGCCATTAAGATTAATATTTTCAGTGATGTAGGCCCACAAATGTTTTTTTTCATTTTGAACCTGTTTTCACACTCTTTGTATTGAGACAATAAATATTTTGTGCTTGTATTATCCCAACTTTTGCCATTACTTTGTGTATATGCTTGTGAAGTAGGCGTAATACAAGAATCGTTGCGTTCATCACAAATGTTCCTACATATTAATTTTAAAGTTGAACCATTATATTCTACATATTGTTCCTCTACTTGTAAAACAGATTCAAAATCATCAGGGTTAATTTTTAAAGTTTCATTGGGATTATCTAGAAAAAAAAACAGTTTTTATATTGAATGTTATTTTCATAACATAAGCAGCCTTAATAACTGACATGTATCATGATTCATGAATATAGAAGTGTATACCGTTAAATTTGCAAAAAATATTCTGTATATTACGGAAAGCATTTTCACCTTATTAAAAAGGATAAATTAATAATAAATAGAAACACCCAGTTATTCTACTCTAGTTATGGCAATATGACTGCAGTTGTACCCCAGCAGAATAAACTTTATTCTGGGGTTGTACCATCAACTTACCTTTAAATGCGAACAAATAGTAACCGTTTTCGTCAAGTAGTACTTTACCGTTTCGATAAAATAAATACACTTCAGTTACACTTCCTGGATTTTAATGTAGAAAAATTCAGACATTTGTTTTCAATTATTATAACATAACCTTCTTCATCTTATGATTAAATTATAACCTTATTTATACGCCTATCTATCTGGACTACACTATTACTCTAGCTCTTAAGTTAGTGTAAAAGTGTAGCCATGTCTGCACTACACTGGAAATATTAAACACCAAATATTTTTGACATATTTCAGATGACAGCTACACTAAGATTTGTGAACACCGAATAATTGATCCAAGTGTAATTTATAGCACTGGTGTAGCTAGTGTAGAGTTTTTGAACAGAGCTATTATTACCTGTGGAGCATGTGACATAGATTGTGTGTATCGTGTTGGCAAACTTGAGTAGCACTTTTCACGAAGGCCTATTTTGAATCAGTTTTTTAGTAATATTAAAAGACATGAAGTCTATCTGTCAAAAAAATTATTAAAGGACTCTGACATAACTATATGAAGATTTAACTATAGCTCGTTATAATTTATTGTCAGCAGCAAAGAAAAAATATGGAAAGAAAAATGCTTGGTCATCAGGTGGAAAAATATACGCATGGTCCGTGGAAGAAAATAAAAGATGCCTTGTTTCATCCGTAGCTGATTTGTGAAATTGTACATTAAGTTCTTTAACGAAGTGGTAGTGCTAGCTCTTGTATTCAATTCACAGGGGAAATAACTTCGGATTTTTTTACTTAGTAGGATTTAATTTTTATTTATTGTGTTTTTATAATATTTGCGTTATTGATAATTTAATATGATAACATTCATCATTATTTTCTTCTCAACCTTTTTTATCTTTTTATCTTTTCTGATACTTGTATTTCATTTTTATTGCTATTAATTATTTTTGTCAGCTTTACATAGTCATTCGATTACTGGATGCTCGTATTAAATATGTTAGTTTTTATGATCATTATTTTATTTACAGGGGGCTCTAAGTATAATGAATTGATATTATACTAATAAAGGAATTCTGAGTTTTTCTCATTTTAACATCAGGTCTATATGTACACAATTTGATATGTTTTGTGAGTTTGTTGCAGATGAGGTACTTGACATTATTGGGTTGTCTGAAACTTGGCTGGATCCGCTTGTAGGTGATACCGGCCGCCAAATGCAAATTTGGCTGACTGTTAATACTCTTGAACACTTTTTGGCATCTGTTATACCTGATTTTGATTATATAATATTTGGTGGAGATTTTAATGTTAATTTTTTAAATAAAAATAGCCATGGCTATACACTTTATAATAATCTTTTAGAAAGGTACGGGCTGAAGCCGATTATAACTGAACCTACTCGTGTCATAGATGTATCTCAAAATCTCATTGACATAATTGTAACTTCTTGCAGTAATATATGTTCAAACACGAACGTGATTAGAATGGATGGTATCTCCGACAACTCTTTGGTTTCCTGCAATCTAAAAATTAAGAATGATCGCCAATCTATGTTATTTACATCTTATAGAGATTTTTCCATGTTCGATCTCGACTTATTTTTAAGAGATTTACATTCTGCAAATTGAAATTACATATTTAGTTTAGATAATGTCGATCAAATAGTTGAGTTCTTCAATGCTAATATTATTTATATTTTTGATCAACATGCACCAGTTAAAACGGCTAGGATAACTAAACCTCCTGCGTCCTTGTTATCCGATAATTTAAAACTATTAATCAAACTTAGAAAAAAGGCTCTTGCAAAATTCAAACGTACAAGAACTGATGTCGCTTGGAATGAGTATAAAGAATTAAGGAATTTTATTAATAAGTGTAGTAAAGCTGAAAAGAAAGCGTATCTGAATTATAAATTTAAAACTGATGCAAAAAATTTTTGGACGTTATTGAAATCGCTTAATATTAACTCAACTGGGGATTACGTTCCTCTAAATATCGGTAATTCAAATGATTTTCTTGATGCATTTTCAACTTCATCGATAAATATTAATGCCAATAATAGTAATTTTATTGCTAATAATTATGAAAATAGTCGTTTTCCTTGAATAAAGAGGAATTTTCCTTTACAGAGGTCGCTTCTGAGCAAATTGATAAAATTATTTCTAAGCTTAAATCTAATACATGTGGCACTGATGGCATTGATCTAAAAATGATTTTGCTGGTCACACCCCTTTTAAGTAACCACATTGCCTTTCTTGTCAACAAATGTCTCATTAGTGGCACGTTTCCCTCAGTGTGGAAAGAAGCTAATATAATTCCTGTGGCAAAAGTACCTAATCCCTCCCTTATAAGTCAGTTTCGTCCCATTAGTGTTTTACCTACTCCCTCCAAAATTCTTGAGAAAATAGTCTCAGATTAAATAACAACATACCTCAATGACCATAATATTTTACCAACTTCTCAATTTGGCTTTAGGGCTCAGTATAGTACTACAACTGCTCTTTTAAAAGTAAATGATGATGTATTTAAAGAAATCGATCTTAACAATAATATTTTCTTGATTCTTTTAGACTTTAACAAGGCGTTCGATACCTTGGAGCATGCTACACTGTGTACGAAATTGCAATACTTTGGATTTAATAATACAGCGATTTCATTTTTTGAAAATTTTCTTGTTGCTCGGCGTCAAAGAGTTATTCTTAACTATAATGAAATTTCTGCTTCTAATACTATTACTCGTGGTGTACCACAGGGTTGCATTCTAGGGCCCTTGCTGTTTTAGACAGCTGTGTCTAAAATTAATGTAGATTTAGACACAATTTCTAAGGTATCGTCAGCACATAGTCTTATTTTAAATGAGTCAAAAACTGAAATGCTTGTATTTGAAAGTAAAAAGGAGGATGTCACAATTGATTCTGAATTTAAAATTAAACTTAATGGCCAACTTTTCCTACCTAGTAATTTTTCTAAAAATCTGGATATATGGCTTGACACAAACCTTAGATTTTCTAAACATGTAAATCATCTAGTTCAAAAATCATTTGCTAAACTTAAACTGATGTACATTCATAAAGAAATTCTTAGCTCGGACGTAAAGTTAAAATTATGTGTATTGGCCTGCTTTACTTTCCAGAGACAAGAAGTTTGCAAAAAATTCAAAACGTGTGCTTGAGGTTTAGTTATAGTCTGCGCAAGTACGATCACATTTCAGCTAGCCTATTGGCATCGAAATGGCTTAATCTTAACGAAAGATTTCAGCTCCGTAGGTCGTGTGCAATATTTAAGATATTAAAATCTCAAAAACCTGAATATCTAACAGCCAAATTACTTAAAAATAGTGATCTACACATGCGTTCCACTCGCCATCGTACCTACTTTGTATCCCTAAGCATAGATCAGCCCAGTTTCAGCGATCATTTAGTTACAACGCTGCAAAAATTTTTAATGCCTTACCTGATAATGTTAAGTCACTTTCATCTATTAATTCTTTCAAAAAAAGTTTAAAAAATCATATATTTGCCATTAGATAATGTTAAATGTAATATGTATATGCTTCAATTTTAATCTTTACTATCTTGCTGTATGCACATGCATATAAATTTTTTCCAGTATGTATGTGTGTTGTATGTAGTTTTGATTTTGTTTGAATTTCTTCATCATTTATGTATGATCATTGGTTTATTTTCTGGTATTTTGTATACATTATTATATCGTAATTACTGTTTTATTTGGTTACCAATATTCTTCAATTCGGATGGTTGTATGGAAGAGCATATTATATATGAATACCGCCATCCCCTTTTAAAATTTTTTGTAATGAATTTTTAATGTTAATAAAGACATATTATTATTAGTATTATTATTATTTTATATATATATATATATATATATATATATATATATATATATATATATATATATATATATATATATATATATATATTACACCTGGAGAATGTCTCATATACCGGTACTTTTCTAGGACAATAGTGTATGTGCTAGTTTAAGTCTAGTTCCCCATCAATGGGCCACTATAGACTGCTGGGAAATTGTCTTACGGGATAGCATGGGCCGTAGTGACATATAGTTTTAGGCCAAGTAACTGTATATTTTGTGTAGTAAAATTTTCAGTAAAGTGACAAACTCTTTTATTTATAGTTTAGTCTGATATACGTGCTACGAACAAAATAAAGCCAAAACTTTGAAAGTTTTTAAAAAAGAACATATCTCAGTCATAATAAACTGTAAAAGATATGAGTCCAACTGTTTTCTGTTTAACGAGAAAATAATACCACCGTTTTTCTTAAAATCGCTGTGCTGTAAAGTTACAAAAAGTGATATACGCCTTTTCGTCTTAACAACGACGATATATAATGTTGTATATATCTATGATATCAACAGATACCGCTGTAAACTCGATTTCGCCCAAAACGGACATGTGAGGTTTTTCCCAGATGCTTGACATTAGTTTATTTTATTTGTTACTATATTGTCGTCGACATAAACTACTGCAAAAAATTAAGGGAGCAAAAAAAATGGTGAATTTTTTAGTGATTTTTGAAGGGCTGTATTTATGTGAAAAATGGTCGTATCGAGATGATAAAAAAAGCATTTTGAAGCTCCAACATTCTAGTTTTCATATCTCTTGGCCGAAAATTTTTAGGAGCAACAGTTATCGAGCAATTCCTAAGGAACAACACAAAAGAAAAACTTTGCAAATTTTTTGCGTTTTTTTTCTCGGTCCACGGGCTTGGAAAAATTTTTCACAGTGAAACGTTGGTATAGACCTGATAGCCTGTTTATTCAGCTTCAATTTCCTTTTTTAAATTTTTCTTACGTTGATTTGTTCCGGAGATATCCGACTTTGAATGCAAAAGGATCCTTTTTGGATTTAATTATCGATATCTCAGCAACCAGTCATCGGACAGAAAATTGAAGGGCAGTTTCGGAATCAGGAATAAATTTCCTACAAGGCTGTGTCATGTCTTTTTGAAAAAAAAATTTTTTTTCATCCTCAATATTAACCTGAAAAAAGTTAAAAAAAGTGACTTTTTCACTTGTTTTGCTAAGTCGACAGCATCTTTGCGAATATTGATGGGGAGTCTAATGTTCGTACGGATTTTTATACCTCAATGTACCCCCAATAGCCCTGCAAATCTGTAGATCGATCTATTGAATGGGTTTCCCAGACCATTTGATCAAAATTTCAGAAAAAAATTAAAGGAGCAAAATTTACGTTTCTGAGTACCCTGTAACTGACGTAAAAATGGAAAATTCAATTTTTTTTCACTTTTTTTCACAGTTGGGCATCTTTTATCCATTGAATTTGAAAAAAAAAAAAATTTTTTTTCAATTTTTGAAAAAAAAATTTAAATTTTTTAAAAAATTTTGGAAAATTCACATTTTCAATTTTTAACAAATTAAGAAAAAAATATTGACTCATTTTTGAAGCGATGTACTCTCTCCGGACCGTAATTTCCGTTATTTTAAATTAATGAAATTAATTAAAAAGTTGATACCCCCAAGGTTTATCTAATCCTCGATCTGCGAAAAATAGTGCTATTTATCCTCGACTTTTCTACAAAGCTAACAAGTGCGAAAAAATCAGTTCTTTTAAAACTCTATCATTTTGATCCAAACGAACCAACCAACAGTTTTTACTTTATTTTTGTAATTATAGTGAAAAAAATTAATCAAAAAGTTTTTGTAAACTTTAATTTTTCTCAATTTTTGTCATGCCTAGACGGCATTTATCCGCTCCAGAAGTCGCTCAACTAGTGACTCTCGTTCAAGAGGGGCATACGTATCGGGATGTCGGCAATCGACTCGGCGTTAGTTCCTCGGTCGTATCTCGAGCCTACAACCGCTATCGGGAAACTACTGGATTTGACAGACGAGCTGGACAAGGTCGACGTCATGTAACGACGCATCGAGACGACCGAATAATCGTTCGACGTGTTCGTCAAGAACCTTTTGTCCATGCTCACGTTGTTGCCCAGGATTTCCCAAACCGTCAACAGCAACAACAAGGACGACCGCGGCCGCGAAACATTTCCCGCCAAACCGTAACTAATCGTCTCCGTGAGACTGGATTGCGATCCAGAAGTGCCGCCCGTGTGCCAATGTTAACAGCCGCACATCGTCAAGCTCGTCGAGAGTACGCCCGTCAACATGTTAATTGGAACATGAGACAGTGGAATAATGTTTTATTCTCTGACGAGTCTCGATTCTGTCTTGTATGGCAACGACAGAAGACCCCGAGTTTGGCGTCGTCAGGGAGAGCGTTTTTTAGGGAACTTTACTCGTCCCGTGGCAGCTTACAATGGTGGATCGGTAATGGTTTGGGCTGGAATTTCTCGGTTTTGGCGCACTCGACTAGTGGTTGTCCACGAAAACCTAAATGCTAGGCGCTACGTCAACCAAATCTTGCGGCCTGTTGTGTTGCCTCGACGACAAAACACGCGGGGATTAATTTTTATGCAAGATAATGCTCGCCCTCACACAGCGAATGTCACCCGTCGGTTTTTCGAGCGACACGACATTCCTTTGTTGAGACATCCGGCGATGAGCCCCGATCTTAACCCCATTGAACATGTTTGGGATATTATGGGGCGTCGGTTGCGCTGGAATTATCCCCATTTACGCAATTTGGCTGCACTAGAGCGGGCGCTAATTCAAATTTGGCGAAGAATTCCGCAAGCAATGATTCGAAATTGCATTACGAACATGCCTGCAAGGTTACAGGCTGTGATTCGGAGTCGAGGCGGCAACACGAGGTACTAAGGCACACACTCACTTGAGAGAATGAGTTTGGAGTCACTAAATACTGTGGAGTTGACGATCCACGGGGTCTCATTTTTTCTAAAGAATCTCACACACACATGTACACACACACACACACACGCACGCACGCACGCACGCACGCACGCACGCACGCACGCACGCACACACACACACACACACACACACACACACACACACACACTTTAGAGAATGAGTTTGGAGTCACTAAATACTGTGGAGTTGACGAACCACGGGGTCTCATTCTTTCTAAAGAATCTCACACACACATGCACACACACACACACTTTAGAGAATGAGTTTGGAGTCACTAAATACTGTGGAGTTGACGAACCACGGGGTCTCATTTTTTCTAAAGAATCACACACACACACGTGCGTAAGCACAAAAGAAGCGTAAATCCGACCATGCAACCTCCACGTGGTACGCTTTGGGTGATGCAAATGCCGGCGGTTAATGAGTAAGAATCAAAATTTGAGCAAAAAAAAAAATTCATTTTCTTCAAAAATTGAAAAAAAAAAATTTTTCTTTTTTCAAAATTCAATGGATAAAAGATGCCCAACTGTGAAAAAAGTGAAAAAAAAATTGAATTTTCCATTTTTACGTCAGTTACAGGGTACTCAGAAACGTAAATTTTGCTCCTTTAATTTTTTCTGAAATTTTGATCAAACGGTCTGGGGAAACCATTCAATAGATCGATCTACAGATTTGCAGGGCTATTGGGGGTACATTGAGGGTATAAAAATCCGTACGAACATTAGACTCCCCATCAATATTCGCAAAGATGCTGTCGACTTAGCAAAACAAGTGAAAAAGTCACTTTTTTTAACTTTTTTCAGGTTAATATTGAGGATAAAAAAAATATTTTTTTCCAAAAAGACATGACACAGCCTTGTAGGAAATTTATTCCTGGTTCCGAAACTGCCCTTCAATTTTCTGTCCGATGACTGGTTGCTGAGATATCGATAATTAAATCCAAAAGGATCCTTTATCATTCAAAGTCGGATATCTCCGGAACAAATCAACGTAGAGAAAAATTTAAAAAAGGAAATTGAAGCTGAATAAACAGGCTATCAGGTCTATACCAAGGTTTCACTGTGAAAAATTTTCCAAGCCCATGGACCGAGAAAAAAAACGCAAAAAATTTGCAAAATTTTTCTTTGTGTTGTTCCTTAGAATTGCTCGATAACTGTTGCTCCTAAAAATTTTCGGCCAAGAGATATAAAAACTAGAATATTGGAGCTTCAAAATGTTTTTTTATCATCTCGATACGACCATTTTTCACATAATACAGCCCTTCAAAAATCACTAAAAAATTCACAATTTATTTTTGCTCCCTTAATTTTTTTGCAGTAGTTTATAAAATAGTTTTACTCCTAGAAAAATAATGACGGGGAAATATTATTAATACGACTATTATTGAATAGCATATCAACAGGCATAACTGACGTATAAAGTGGAAAAATATCACATTTCTGATCAGTGATCGATCAATGATCATTCATACATACAACATACATATGTATACATATATTCCGTATTTTACAAAAAAAAACTGCCTGGCGTCACTTCGCTAATTACAATTACTATTACTTACCGTAAATTATTGGAATTACTTAAACACTAAGTTTTTATTGTGATACACTGGATATGTGACAAACACAAAAAGTGCGCCGTGAAGACAAAATGAGAAATGAAGTCTTCTTTAACATAACCACAGAAGGGAGATGTTGGAACACCCAATGATTGATTTGGCGCCAATTAAACATTAGCCGCTATAATTGATGTATTTTTTTTACCACTAATCTCAGCTAGTCTAAATAGTTTTAAAATTATTATTTTATTTACGCAGTGTAACCGCGTAAATAAAATAATAATTTCTTTTTGATGTAGCCTTCGTAACCGTAAAACCACTTAGATTAGCTAAGATTGGTGGTAAAAGGAATACACCTATGTTTCGTCACTTTACACGATCAGTTGGTGGATCCTAAGATTTATAAACGTAACAGCTTCGTTCGTACAATCTACACTAATACACTTTTTGCAGTAAACTAATATTGTTAGCTCACTTCAGCGTACCTTGTTTGTGTTAATGCTATCTTTATTTACTTATCACTTCATTGCAAAAAGTGTATAGAAGTGTAAACTTTACGAACGGAGCTATTGGGTTGGTAACAATCGGCCAATAAGCGGGCGCGGCAGGAGTGATGTATGCAGCGGATATTTGTAATATGGGCGAGATTTTAATAGAAATAGTAAATTATGCTTTTCAAATTACTATTGACTACTTTTTTCCTCTGTGTACTACTCTAATTAAAATGCCTACAAGCTACATTTTTAATAAGGCGGCGTTAGCACTCCCTAGTCGCCAGGCTAGCTTTAAATCGCTATTCAAATTTTTCTGTTAGTAATATCGAAAAACAAAAACATTTGGTTTATTCTAAATACCATATAGATTTAATACATTAAGTTCCAGGCAATACTAATGCATATTTTTTTTTAACCTAAAAATATGAATATTTTATTTGGTCTCATTTTATGAAACTAAATAACTGTATTTTCTAGGTTTAAAAAAAATACGCATCAGTATTTTGCCTGTAATTTTATAGTATATTAAATCTATATGGTATTTAGAATGAATCAAATGTTTTCATTTTCGATATTACTAACAGAAAAATTTTAACAGCAATTTATAAATTTAAGTTGGATATCTGGTGAAAACGTAACCGTGCTCACATACATATAACAGTTGTAACTGGTCATTTTTGCTTAAGAAAGTTTTATGAAGTAAGTTGTCTATAGAAACAAACTCGCAATAGCAAAATATTATTATCACTAATGCGTTAAAATAATTTTCCAAATTTCATATTTTTTTATGCTAATATATTCCACCCAACCCCTTAATGTATGGTATCATTGGAAATTTTAAAAACAGATCTTCCAGGTGTCATATTAATATACAGGGTGTTTGTTCCATTAAAGTTTTTGAATGAGATTGTCATGTGAGAAATGAACGTATGGTACAATTTTCAATTTTTTTTTTTTTATTAAAAAAAAGAGGATCTTTGAATTATTTTTCAACTAAAATGGATGTAAATAATTTGAAAATTTATTTGCTTTGATTTATTCAATTCTATAAAAAAATAAATTAATTATTTGAGTATTAATAAGCATCCTTTCAAACTTTATATAACTGATAATAATAAACTATCTATACCTACCTATAGTTTTTTATATTTTACACTGCCATTCGTTTATCTACAGGGTGATTTAGGTTTTATCTTGATAACTTTAGGAATTGATAGAACTCCCCAAGATAATGAGGGTTTCTCCCATAAAGTATAGTCCAAAAACGCTTCCTTTCCGAGATAGATGGCGCCAAATATGAAGATTATCCATTATATTCTTAAACAACTTTTTAAATAGTAAAGTTTGGCACTATCTATCTCGGAAAGGAAGCGTTTTTGGACTACGCTTTATCAGAGAAACCCTCATTATTTTGGGGGGTTCTATCAATTTCTGAAGTTATCAAGATAAAACCTGAATCACCCTGTGTAGGAAACTATAGGTACTCCAGTAGCACCAAACATTTCTGCAATAAAAATTTAAATCTTGTATAATTATTGTTTGTGACGTTTTTTGTATATATGACACATTTTTTGGAATATTTTTGATATATTTCGAATTATGTATATATTTTTAAATATTTTTGAAATAATCTTTAATATATTTATTTATTATTTCCTAAACATTGCTGATATAGCTTGTTTCATACATTACTAAATATTTTTTAAATATGTCATATTGTATATTTAATTATTTCTTAAATATCCTTAAAATATTTTTAATTGTATATTTATTATGATATATTTTTAAAATATTTCTTAAATCTTTGCAATATTGTGGAAACATTCTATACATTATTATACATATTTATACATATTTCCTGAATATTTGGTGCTACTAGGGTAGTTTATTGTTATCATATTAAATTTGAAAGGATGCTTAAGAGTTTACGTAATACCCGAATAATTAATAATATAAATTGGCAACTATAATTTAAATTTATTACATTATATTATTACTTAAACTAATACAAATATTTACTACTTAAATTAAAAAAATAAATAAATAAATAAACAACGTATTCAAAGTCGTAAGCTGCTAAGAAACATTACCTAAAAAATATATTAGTATGAACTTACGCCTTATTAATAAAACCTACCTGTTGTTCTTGAATGAAGTATTAAACAATTACTACTGCTTTGCAATTGTTGAACAAGGAATGTTCTTTATAACTGAAATAACATTGAAAGTATTTTATTTATCTAATTACTGTCAAATTTAAAAACGTAAAGATGGGATATATGTATACATAATTGCTGGCAAATTAAATAACACCGAACAATGATTTTTGCCATTTATCTATCAAAAAAACATCAATAGGGGATTAAATCTCATGTGATATAGGCTGCACAGCTACTATTTCTAGCTTACTGTAAGGGAGTCATTCACAAATCTTCCTCAGACTCGAACTGATCTTTCTGGTAAATTGGGTAGTAGTTTTTCTTTTAACCATTTTTCAAAGTTGGTCCAGTTTATGTCATCATGAATAGTCTCCTGATTTGGAACCTGAAAATTAATTAACATTTAGAAGATATTTAATGGGTGTATGTAGATTTGGAACCTGAAAATTAATTAACATTTAGAAGATATTTAATGGGTGTGTATGTATTATACACAGCGGGCTGCTGGTGAATTATGGGTTATGCCATATATAACAATTGAAGCATGGGACCCATGCAATATTTTAAGATATAAGTACCAAGACTAAATGAAGAAGTTTTGCAAAAAAAAATTGCGGTTGAAGTTTGTGAAAAAAAATTGCAAAAATGGCCTGCCAACCCAGGTTATTTTGTAGACAATTTGTAAAATATTAACAAAACATTTTTTTTCATGGTCAGGAGGCCAATTTATCGACAGATTTCAAATTTCGTTTAAAAAAAAGGAAAACGGTTTTTTATAGTTATCACATTTTGAAATTCGCAAAATTAATAATCCATCTGAAATAAATTTTCGAAACGTCGTAACTTTACAAAAAAAACGTAATTTTTTAACAAAATCTGACATTGGTCGACAAATTTTCCCCCTAATTGCGAAAAAAACAAAATTACCTGGGTCGGCAGGCCATTTTTGCAATTTCTTTTCGCAAACTTCAATCGTAATTTTATTTTTACAAAAAATTCTTCACTTAGTTTTGGATATATCTTAAAATATGGCATGGGTACCATGTTCCAATTATTAGATATAGCATAACCTATAATTAACCAGCTGCGCTGATTATAGACATGAAATATTGATAACCTTATAACTATATTAAAGAAGTATACCAGGTATTATATAAATTATCTACTAAATATTTTTACTAGTATTTTCACATAAGTATCTACAGTGTCCCACCGGACACGGGATTACATAGGTATCTTGGTTATTAGTAGGGATAAAGAATCTCATAAATGAGTATAGTACAGAACTTTATGCCCATTAACATGGCGTCCATAAAATAATTGATTCTGATTGGTTTAGATTTTGTTTAGAAAATAGTCAAAATTGCCATTTTTAAAACTGCCTTATAACTTTTTTATTTGTGGTTCAATTAAAAGATGTTTAAGATCATTTTGAAATAATTTTTTAAGGACTTTACAGTGGCTTTTTTAATTTATTTTTTCAAACAGCATTTAAAAAAAAATTACCTCAACTCTATTTTTTGTTATGGACGACATATTGAATTATTGCATTTTTAAAATCAGAAAAATTCTGCACTACTTTGCTCATTTAAGCGATTCTCTATCTCCACTAATAACGCAAGATACTCATGTAATCCCACGTTCCATGGAACACACTGTATATAAGTAAATATGACTATTATCAGAGGGGAACAGTAAGGGTGCATTAGGTACAAAACCATTTTCATTTCCAGCATGCACCATTATTAATCGACGACCCTTAACACCAGCTTCTTAAATCTCTTCTTTGTGTCATCATCGCTCCATCCACAGTTTGCTACATAGCTGGTATGAATATAACTTTCATGTGTGTAAAATATTGGACGTCCCTCTGATTTATATTTAAAAAGCTGCTCTACATGCCCAATCCTCTTTAATCTTATGTCACACGATTCCATAATAACCTTTCTGTCTTGGGTTTTTCCTCGGGTTTTTCGCCATCTAATAAGAAAGTTTATTCACATGCTAGTTAAAAATGTATCTACATATTTCAAAAATTATTTTAAAAAATTAATAACAAAAATAAAAAATATTTCAGTACCTGAAACCCAACCGTCTGAGCATCTTTCAGAAAGAGCTTTCACCTTCATTCTGCTTAAGAAACCTGTAAAATAGCAAATATTATAAAAGCCGAACCATATCTAAATTGAAATTATACTTATTAAGGTTCACTTTGAAAGCAGGCACCATAAATTCTAAACAGCACAGAAATATAATAGAACATTTGATTTTTTACCTATCACAGTTGGTATCCTCTTTTCAGTTACATGGAAGTTGTGAATTATTTCACAGATAGCATGTTTCTCTCCTTTCACAAGTTCTTTTTTTTACTTTGGTATTTGGCCCTCTTCTTTCTTGGAGTTGAAAAAGAAGTGGAAACTCCTGCATATACGCTCTTAGCCTGCTTGCAAATTGTTGTATATGTATTGGCAGATATTCTTATTGCTGCTACAATATGTTGTTTATAGCTGGCGAGAGGTATCTTTGGTTGTCTTGCCGTTTGAAATAACAGCTTCACTTTTTTTTCATAAAAGCAGTGACGTTTGCTATAAGCTCACGAGCTTGGTTATGTCGGCTTGACCTCTTTTTGCCAAGAGTGGAATACCCAGCCATTTTAAGTAAAAGTTCTGTAAATTTAAATATTGGTTGGGTTTCGGTTGATATTTATTATACAATCATATTACACAACACCCCTCGCAACACCCGTATGTATCAAAAAAATTGTGTGCCTTTTGGTTGATGGTAATGATTGAATAAAATCAATAAGGCAGTTACGTCTCAAAAAACATTATAAAATAAACATATAACTCACTGATTTTAAAATAAGTGCGTAAAAATTATGGATCACATAAAATTACTGAAATATTTTACACACTGTAAGGTTAGGGTATCATATTTACTTACCTAATTAAAAGCAGGTGCTATAAACGTAAAATAAATAATACAATAACTAACTGCTAAATCACAAACGATAGTTTCTTAAGTGGACAATAATATGAATTATCAAATAAAACATATTTTTTTAGAAATTGTAAACAACAAATTCAAAGAATACCAGATCAAAGACTGACGATTATCTATGAACCAATTAGTATTGTGAGAAAACCGGTTTTAAACCAGTTCAAGGCCGGTTTTATCAAAACCGATAGAAACCGGTTTTTATATCGGTTTTTTTTAAAACCGACCATGTAAAAGTTAGATGTTTTTTTGGGAGGAAATTCGATCGAAATGTACAAAACCTGAGCAAAAATATTTAAATCGTCTAGCTCTAGCAAAAACAAATTAATACAACTATACTCCATCCATGGATTATGCAACCCAATATATACTTATGTGTACTGTGTACTAATCAGTAAGTTGTAGTACTTTTATTTCGTACCACTGATGAGTGCAATGCGTAACACTTACGTCTTATTCTTGACCTTGACCGTTTTTGCTTGCGAGCTTGCGCTTTAGTACGTTACTCTTGCGCTTTTTGCGTTTGTCTGGGTATTAATAAGTTGTAGTTTTTATTTCGGGGCTTCCCAAATTGTGTAATTTGGTTTCGTACGTAAAATAAAGTATAAAATATATTATACCAACCTGAATCGTGAATTAGTTCCAGTTAGAATTCATATTTTTCCTGTTTTCGGTAGAAATTGATATCTACAATCAGGTAAGAGGTAAGAATAATTTTTAATAAAGAATGTTTAGGTAAGCTTTGTTTTTGATTTAGGATGCCGAAGGCAAAATTCAACAGATAACGATATATTAAAGTATTGGGAGTGTTGTGTATTATTAAATAACTGGATGGGTTCATAATATGAGTATTTATTGAGAAAGAAACAGATACGTTCAAGCTACTGCAATACAACAACCATAGATCTTATGCTACTGTCAAGATACAGGAAATCAAAAATCAAATCCCCACTTTCGGACACAAACTGTCATTGGCTCATTGCCAGTGGCGTACCTAAACACTACATTTTCCTCCTTCCTTAAAGAGATTTACAAATCTAACCGTTCAGGCGCCTTCCGTGGACGCTCACTGCGTCTTACTGGCATACCTGTGAACTTTGTACCATCGGTACCTGCATTGACAGTTTGTGATATATCATCAACCAGGTGTCCCTCATGGGTAGCTCCTGCTGTCTCATTACTTTTAGGTGTAACTATAATGGAGGATACGTCAGGCGAAACACTAGAAGCCGGGTACACATGTAACTTAGGCGTTGGCACTACTTGACTTGTGTTATTCTTATTTAACCTAGACTTCCTTAAGCTATTTACATGTTTATACAGTATTTTTTCTTCCACTTTTACAAGATAAGTCACAGCACTTATACATTTAACTATTACGCCTTCTTTCCATTTATCATTACAAGAAGGCCCTAACTTACCTACTAAAACTTCCTCACCTACTGAAAACATAACAGGCTTTATAAAATCAAAAGTTTTTCTAAACTGTAAACTATACCCTTTTTTGGTCTTAGTAAATCTAAAGTTTTTGGTTTAACTTTAAAAATCATCTCATTAGGACTTAAGCCTGTAGTAGCACATGGGGTGTTACGATAACTAAATAAAAAATTTACAATTTGTTGCTCTAATGTTAATGTTGACTTTTGTAACAAAAAATTTGTTTAATGCTGCTTTTACAATTTGAATATGCCTTTCTGCAGTACCATTGGACTGTGGGTGATATGGAGGAGATTTTAAGACATGAATACCATTTAAGTGGCAAAATTTGAGAAAAGCATCGAAATTAAAAGGTGGGCCATTATCGCTCACAATCACATCGGGTAAACCCATTGCATAAAAGGTAATTTTCAATTTTTCAATTGTCTGTGTGACATTTAAACCTTTCGACATACAATGAATATCAATCCATTTGGATTTACTATCAACTAGCAATAAATATGCTATACCATTTCGATAGAAGAAATCAATATGTACTCTTTGAAAAACATTCTCTGTTTTTGGCTAAGATATCAAGTATTTTTCCGAATTATTTTGATTCACTTGACAAATCTTACAACTATATACCATATTTTCAATGTCCTGTTGTAACCCTGGCCACCAAACAGTAGATCTAGCCAATATTTTAGCTCTTACAATACCTATATGGTCCGCATGAATTGTCTCCAAAACATTTTTTTGTAGTACTTAAGGTATAACTACCTTAATACCTAGCATTAAACAACCCTCTTCTATTGAAAGATCATTTCTTTTAAGAAAATATGGTTTTAACTCTGTGCTATCTACCTTTGTAGGCCAACCTGTTCGAACCATATCTTTAACCTTATTTAAAACAGGGTCCTTACTAGTCAACTTTGCTACGTCTTCGTATGATATTGGTAAATCGTCTGTCAAGTTAAAAGAATTTATAGAACTATCGACTTCTGTCGGATCTTGCAATGGTAACCTTGATAACATATCAGCTTCATATAGCTGGGAACCTTTACGATATTCTATTTTATAGTCATAAGCAGATAGAATCAAATTCCATCTTATGATTCGAGATGCAGACATAACCGAAATACTTCTGTCTGGATTAAAAATAAATTTTAAAGGTTGGTGATCAGATACCAAAATAAAAGACCTACCAAACATAAATTTGTGAAATTTCTTTATACTAAAGATGATTGCGAGTGCTTCTCGCTCTAACTGAGAATAATTCTGTTCCGCCTTTGATACCGTTCCTGAAGCAAACATTACTGATTTTTCTATATCATTTATTCTATGAGATAATACTCCACCTATCCCATATTAACTTGAATCGCACGAAATAACAATTATTTTATCCGGATCATAATGTGTTAAAACTTTGTTAGTTATTAAATTTTTACTTAATTAAAAAGCTTCGCAACACTTTATCAAATTTAAATTCTACCTCTTTCTAATAATCTATATAAAGGTTGTAACTGGGATGATAACATCGGTATGAATCTGCTGTAATAATTTATTAACCCTAAATAAGCACACAACTGGGTAATATTTTGAGGTTCTGGTGCATAACAAATGGCACGTAATTTTTCTACTGTAGGATGTAGTCCCTCACTATCAATCCTATGCCCCAAATATTCCACTTCTGACTCAAAAAATTTGCACTTACCTAAGTTTACTTTTACATTATATTTACTTAATCTTTTCAACACGATTTCTACCCTATCTTGACATTCTTGTAGTGACCTTCCCGATATTAGAATATCATCCAAGTAACAGTTTACTCCAGGTATTCCACATAAAATCTGATCTATTACTGCCTGAAAAATTGCTGATGCAGATGCTATCCCGTATGTTAACCTTGTATACTGCAACAATCCTATATGCGTGTTGATGGTTACATATTTTTGGAATTCCGGGTGCACCTTTAATTGTTGATACGCCCCTGATAGATCTAATACTGTAAAGATACCGCCACTTGCTAAACTTGCAAAAATATCTTCCGGTTTTGGAAGAGGATATTGATCAATATTTAACACTTTATTAACAGTTAAACGGAAATCGGTACATATTTTGATTTCACCGTCTTTTTTCGGCACTACGACTATGGGAGACGCCCATTTACTATTTGTTACTGGTTTCAAAATCCCTACTTTAACCATTTGCTCAAGTTTCTTTTCTACTCGTGGTTTTAATGCATATGGCATTGAATATGTTTTTTTAAACACCGGTACCATGTTGTCCTTAATACTAAATTTTACTTCAAACACTTTTATCGGAGAACATAAATTTAAATCAAACACATTTTTATGCGTACTTTTAAAAACATTAAGGATATTACCTGTATAATATATATGATTTACTGACTGATTCTCTGTACCAAAGCTACTTTGCCAATTCGGACACAATATGTTTAGCCAATTTCTACCCAACAAGGGTACAAAATCTTTGTTAGACTCAATAATCGTAAGAAATAGCTGGTAATTTTGGCCACCATACTGTACCTCAACTAGACATTCACCTACTTACAGCCTTGATATCTTGCCCCGAAACAACATTTAATTTATACGTAACAGGTTTTAATGATACATTTAAGATTTCCTTAAACCTACGAAATGACATAACAGACTTACATGCTCCTGTGTCTACTTCAAATGCTACCCGTTTCTGTTCTAACTTTAACAATACTCTATATGGAGCCGTCTCATTACCACGGATTGTATTCAGGTTCAATAAATCACTGTTGACTTCTTCGTAACCATTGTATTCATCAGCACTTCCCTGTTCTTCAACTGCTCCTACTACTTTTGTCGTCTTTGATAAACATAGTTTTGCAACGTGACCATATTTAGAACAAACGTAACACCTCCAATGTATGGCTGGACACCGTCCCATCTGATGACTTCTGCCACATCTTTTACATCGACCATGACTACTACTTTGACCTGGTTCTTTATCTGGTTTTCCTTTCACCTCCTGTGGCTTATATTTTGCTCCTTCCATTCTATTGACTTGGACCTTCTGCTTCCGTACATAATTTACATTATTTGTACCGTTATCTACTAAAGATTTCACTTGCTTTTCAGCTAACTCTGATGCCTGAGCTAATTGACATGCACTGCTGAACGTTAATTTTGTTTCTGCTAATAAACGTTTTTGGATGTTTTCAGAACGAATACCACAGACAAATCTGTCCCTTAATGCTTCATCCAGAAATTGTTTAAAATTACATGTATTTGCTAGTTTACGTAACTCAACTATATACTCAGCAACATTTTGTTCTGGTTTTTGGTTAGCTTTATTAAATATAAATCGTTCATATATTTCTGAGAGCGGAGGAGAATAATGTTTTTTTAATAAATCTAAGGACTCTACGTACGTTAACTCAGTTGGTTTCCTAGGTGCTGCCAAATTTCTTAGCGTCTGGTATACCTCAGAACCAGCAAGCGTTATAAACATGGATACTTTCATTTCCTGGGACACATTATTTACTTTGAATAAATGCTCTACTCTCTCCACATACGTTTCAAATTCTTCGGCATTTCCTTTAAACTGTTCGATATTGCCTATTAACGCCATTTTGCTCGTTTATCACCTTCACCTTCCACACAGGAATGACTTATTGACTTCTATCGTTTACTTCTTGTACTTGCACTACCCAAATACTCTGTATATTATACGTAATCCTTGTCGCCAAATATGTTGTGTATTATTAAATAACTGGATGGGTTCATAATATGAGTATTTATTGAGAAATAAACAGATACGTACAAGCTACTGCAATACAACAACCATAGATCTTATGCTACTGTCAAGATACAGGAAATCAAAGATCAAATCCCCACTTTCGGACACAAACTGTCATTGGCTCATTGCCAATGGCGTACCTAAACACTACAGGGAGGATTGCAAACATTTATCCCCACTCCATATAATTGCAAAGAAATAAATATGTGTTCCGGCTACATCGGTTCCCTCAGAGAGAGTCTTTTCTGTGGCTGGTTACGTCATATCCGATCGTAGAAATAAACTAAAAAAATGATGCGGTTGATATGCTAATTTTTTTTAAACCAAAATAAGTGGCTCATATAGGTTATTATTATATGGTCTTTGTTATTAGTAAAGCGTTTTATTTTTAAGATCAATTAATGTATGTAAACATGTTAACCCAAATAGCACAAAAAGGTCCAGTGGACATCCATTGGACATCCATTGGACTAATGCATTAGAAATCGTGGACATCCATTGGATGTCCAGCAGGCATACAATGGACTTCCAATGGACATCCAATGGATATCCAGTAGAGACAGTTTTACACATAAAATGTACATCTGAAATGTGTCCATATATGGACTTAAACTGTACATCTAATTTATTTCCCATTAAAAATATGTGTAGTATTAAAAAAAACGAATTGTCAATGATTTGCACCCCTCCTTTTAAGCATAATTAACATTTTTCTTCAACATTTACGTTGAATTATTTTTTGAAAATATATTTTTGTCTATAGTATTTATGGAACAAAAATTTGCATCGAGTATTTTAGAAGTTAACAGGCCTCTTATTAAATTCATAACACATTTTCATATAATTATAGAATATACCCACTTACCTTTTGAATTATGTTGGCAACTATTTTTAATGCTGATGGATACCTTATTAGTATTACATTATAATTTTTTCACAAACGTTTTCCATAGGTTTTTGACCAATTTTTTTTTTAATTTTTGATAATTTTTTCGTTCTCCAGCAACTGACATTTTGATGGTCACTGGTCACTCTCTAAACGCCGTCCACAGATATTACGTAACTGAATGTAGTGTTGCCAGTTCCTCACAATTCTATTTTAAATTAGTACACAACTGGTAATACGTGGTTTGAATTAAATTCTAAACAAGAAACAAAATTGAAAATATTCATTTTATAAAGTAGCATCTTTTTTTAACGAACGGAAGAGCAGATTTATTTACTTAATACGTAGATAGTTCTATGCTATCAAGGTCGATTCACTTCTGTTCTGTGAATCTATGGAAGTCTAAGTCTTAAATTATTAATTGCTCTCATCTACAATAGAATTATTTTTTGTCCAGTTTAGTAAAATGTTAGTAAAATCAACAATAAATTCTGATAATAAAACTTACACTCTTTTATAAATAAATTAAAATATAAAGAATTCTAATACTGAAACAAATAATAAAAAATTGGCATTCTGTACGTACCTAATTGAAAAAAAATTCTCTTCTACATCTAAATAAACCGCACACCCAGATACACAGTAAAAAATAAAGCACTAATAATAATCAAAAATTAAAAACACACTAATAATAACCATTAAATAATATTATTCTCCAAGAATTGCACTAATCACTAATAAAAATATAGCGTTCCATGTAAGCCCGTTTTCCTTGTCTAGCATTTTCATCGGCTTGAAAATATGCCTTCAACATATTCACCCACTCAGCATTAGACTAATTATTCGCCATTGTTATCACTACTTTTTACCAAACGAGTAAATTATAAATAATAAATAATGGTAACACAATAAATAACTTCGAAAAACTTTGATTCATCAAATTTCAAACATGTGATTTCGAGCGATGACAAACGATGCGCGTAAAATGCATTTGAACACATGTTAACATTTTAAAGTTTAGTTGTTTGCCGTCGGCGGTGGTTTGGTAGTGCTAAACTGCGGAATGTAGGTTTGTCATTCACAGTTGTATTATCTTGAGTGCAGAACCGGATTGAGTAAGTCGTATCAACTTTTGATACAAAATTCTACTAGAAATCAGAAAATTGTACTAGAATGCTTTTTTGGCAGCGTTCCTTTATGAAATAATAATAAAAAAAAACAGTATGAACTGAGATCCACTCTTGCGAAACCAACTTGGAAGAAAACGTAATGTTCTCCTGTAAAGTATTGTTAATAGTTGAACTTAATTATTCTGGTGACAAGCAGAATACAATTATGTTACAGAAGGGACAAAGGCCCGCAGAACATCAAAAAAAAAAAGACACAGCAGAAAGAAATGTTTTAAGAGTTTTCTAAAATACGAACGCCTTGAAACATGTTTACTAAAAATTAATGCTGATTGCTGATTGGTCGAATTCAAATTTCCTGTTCTTCCGCGATTGGTTAAATTAAACTGTTTGCTTACATTTAGAGCACGAAAAAGTGACAAGGCAATAATAAGTGAATCATGTTACTTTTAAGACGAGCATTAGTTGTTCATTTGTTTATTGAAATACCACATAGAGGAACAAATTATGATAATGTACTAGCTTTTTGAAAGAGGTGCCGATGTACTAAAAATTATTAAACTGTGCTGAATCAAGTACAATTGCACTAGAAATCACTGGCAGCACTAATAGATTGGACGAAAACATAAAACTGAGCGTGATGTTCACGTGATCAGATCGGACTGCGGAACGCTTCGTTTTCCTATTGGTCTACCGGCAATAAAATCAAGGAAGGCGAACCCCACCTATTTTATTGAATTGTAATCAGGCACGTCGATTTTAAGAGCGAGCAGTTATTTGGTTTATTTAATTTTTATTTGTCTGTCGTTATTTCTACTCTTTTGTGTCCGGGTTGTTTAAAATACGATACAAAATATCTAGTACCGACACTGCAAATGAAATGGGAAATAATGTTGACTTAAGTCCACCTAGATAATGATTAAATGTTATTGTAATTCTATATTTGGTCCTGTTCAGTTCTACTGTAGAGAAGGCTCTTGTACGTTTGCGCATCAAAAAATCTGATGACACCATGGATGCAGCCATTGGTACTTGAACACGAAATTTCATTCATTTAATGGTTGTTTAGTTTTCGGTGGTTATAGTGCGATTTCTTTCATTTTATGAATTTTTTTGCGACTGTCTATTATTACGATAGGATATTTTAATTGTGTAGTGAAAATAATATATTTTTACATTAAGTGCATATGCATTTGGTACTAAAAAACATTTGTAAACAATGTGTTGTGCGGTGGAGAGATGTTCTAACGTAAAACGTTATACATGGAAAAAGTGCCATTGGTTTAGATGCATTTATACCTTGAAAGAGAAGACTTCACTATAATATTGATGCATTTCCAAATATTGCACATAGAGATATTGTTAATTATTTAGTTTTTGAGTCTAGTGCCTACACAAAGAAAGAATTGTGTGTTTGTGGTTGAGTGAAGGAAATCTTTAAGGAATTTCCAGCAAGAGAAGCTTGTTGCAAAGGTAAGAATAGTTCAATTATATCACTCTCAATATCAGAGATTTCTTCACTGTAGTTTATTATAATAGATTGGGTATATTTCCATTTTTAAATTGTACAATGCACATAAAAATGTAAATATTTTGAGTTTCCCATTTTGTATTTGTACGAGTATTTCCACAAAAACACAGATATTATGAAAAATAACAAATTTAATGATGTGAAAAAATGTAAATCAATCAATGAATCAATAGTGAGAAAAAATGTTTTAATTTGTAGTTGGATTCTTTAAAACAATTAAATTAAATCCATGGTGTTAAAATGTTGTACTTTTCGGGTTGTTACAAGATGTTTAATTTTCAAGTAAAATATTTAATTTCAAAAAGTGAGTTCTTTCTGACCGGTGGCTCAGTTAGACGTTATTTAGCTAATATTATTATCTGCGGTTGGATATTGTTTACAAATAAAGTTGGGTAATTGTCTTTATTTAAAGAATGAACCGTGTGACTGATTTGAACTCGTTTTTTCATCTTAATTCTACGAATATGCTTGATGATGTGATAAAAATCACCTGCAGTCAATGCTGAATCGTGAATTGGTCGCTAATGTAATGTACGTAAAAGATAAGTCAGTGTGACTCGCCCATTGACCTGTCAGATCATTGAACCGGCCAAACATAGTTCAATGACTGTTTCAAAACGATCTATTTATTAATAAATTACAGGATTACTTCAAATTTATATAATCGCATGGTAAGTAACTACTTAAAAAATAATAATCCTTTTATAAACTTTAAAAAAACCAAATTAAAATTGTCGGTAGCATTTTATAAGTTTATTGCTATCGAAAATTTGGTTTTGGTTGTTTATTCCATAGGAAACACTTGAAAGAAATGTTAATTGATGCAAAAAAGGCAAAATTGTACATTTCTTACATTAAAAGGTATTTTAAAAAATTTAAAAATTATTTCCAATGAACCAATTAATCGCTTAAGTAGGTAATTATTTCAATCAAAATTATGTCCCGGAACTAACTTACTGCTAGGTGATAAATTGCATATGAAATGCGGCAACACTGCTAAAGGTCAATGCACTATTTCAAATAAAATGAGGAATGTTTCTAGTAATCAGCAGTTCCAAAACAATTTCATCTTATTTTTTTGAAAGTCAACTCAATTTTACGTGGGAATTAAGAGAAAAAAATGTGTCAGTGGGTTTTTACAGATGTCAAGAATCGGTGGTTTAAATATAACTACGCACTTAAGACTCACCCTGTATAAGTTTTACAATTATACTATTTATTTTGTGTTAATCTGAAATAAACAGCAATACAATACATTAAACTCCTATATTTTTAATTTTTTGAATAATCATAAAAAATTGTGGTATAATAGAAAAAACCGATTTTCTACCGGTTTTATACCGGTTTTTTTCGTATATCACCGGTTTCGGACCGGTTTAAAAAATACGGTTTTTTTCACAACACTAGAACCAATGCGGAGCACCGAGTTAGGCTTTCCCTTAATGTTCATAATGGACTCGTCTAGACAAAATGGATGGTCCGACACGAGGTTTGTACTTCTTTACGGACCTCGGGACCTCGTCGTTTATCACTCTTGTGAAGGACACTCTGTCAAGTTTTATTTTTCATTTTCAACAGCTTCATTTTAGTCACTCTTTTTATAATCATTTCTATGGAACAAAGATCTCCACAAAAAGGAGATTTTTGTAATTGTAACAGGACGGGAGGTCAAATTATTTTTTGGCCTAAGCGATTTAGCCGAAAGTCGGGCATCACATACAATAAATCATTTTCAGGGAACAAAAAATTCATTTTGTAAAAAAATTATTTCCAGCCTTCAGCGACTTGGTAAAAAAATTAGTAATGTATAATGAAGCTATTTATTTTTAGAAATTTTCTTTTAATTTTTTTCAGTTTTAGTTCACCCAGTATTAGCATAATTTAATTATTAATAGTAACATGGTAAACCAATTTACAATTACTCGGAAATACTAGTCAGCGTGCGCCGCTAAGAATCCAGTCCTTGGCTAACCGCTGAACGTGACAAGAGTCGACCTCCGTGCAAAATAAGTATTCCCAATATCTCATAGTAGTAACGTAGCATCAAGTAAAATCCGTTTCTAAAAATATTACAAGTCGATTTAACGTCTGAATATTTCCGTAGTGTTGGTACTTGTAAAATTTTCTATAATTATTGCGAGCTGGCTGCAAAAGGTACTAGTGACTGTGATGTAGATAATATCTAGTGTGTTGATCTTCTGCGCTTCCGTTTCCTCTGCTTGCTGTTATTACTATAGAAATTGCAGACAATAGAATCAGTCGTTCTCCGAGCACCCCGTGAGCAGCATGTGACTGTTCCTGTTCAGGAAGTACAATCCGTTTTAAAAATATTACAAGTCGATATAAAAGACAGACTGTTTCCGTAGTTTTGATACTTGTAATATGTTCTGCCATTATTGCAAACTGCCTGTAAAAGAATATAAGTCAATGTGACGTTGGAAATATCTAGTACGTAAATTTTCTACGTTGCGTCCACTCTGACTGCTATTACTATTATTATTATTATTAATTTCAGACCGTGGATCAGTCTCTTTCCGAACATCGTGAGTTTCAGTTGTAACCGTTCCTGTGATATACTGTTCCGTAAGTAAAATCCTTTTCTAAGAATATATCAAGTCGATTCACTGTAACGTTGTGAATGCACCGCTTTCCTGCGCTTTCGCTCTGACTGCCATTATTAATATAGACATTTCAGAGAGTGAACGTGGGCAGCAGTTGTGCTCTGCCGTTCCGTCAAATACTGATCTGTGAATCGCATACCGTCACCCCCAAATCAGGAAGTAACAGTGTGAACAAAGCAGCCGACTTGGCTATTGTTGGGACTCCGTTACTGTATTGCTAATTTGGTATTTTCTCTCCTAGGTTCAGTATTAATATATTTTCTCCTTAGTAGATTAGCTGCGTCCGAAGTCCTGCTGACAAACCTTGTGTTGTTCCATTCTCAAGGTAGTGCCATATTAATATATGTACCTTCTGTCGTTCGATACTTAAAGTATCACGCCGTATTAATTTACGAGAATGACCCATATATTTTCTTCTTAACAGATCAGCTGTGTCCGTAGTTCTGCTGGCGACCTTGTGTTGTTCGATCCTCAAGGTAGCGCCATATTGACCTGTGTACCTTCTGTTGTTCGATCCTTAATGTACCGCCGCGCCGTATTAATATACATTTTCTTCCTAACAGATCCGCTGTACTTGAAGTCCTGCCCGTGTTGGTAGCCATTTTACCGCCTTGCACCGTCGTCACCAGTCTAGTGATTATTTATTGCCGTGGGCCTTCAGCGCGTTGAGCTGGACCCGCCATTAGTAAATAATTGCTAAACTAACCGCCGTCACCAGTCCCGTGATTATTTATTACCGTGAGTCTTCAGCACGTTGATTTGGACCCGCTGCCGTTAAATAATTATCGAACTTACCATAGCATCGATTCCTGGATGTTTCCGTTAGCACGTGGAGCAGAAGCCTACCGTCGTATCGTTTAATCACCGGAATTACACTCCTCTCCGTAAACTAATTTCACCGATGTATGTAAAAAGGATTTATTAACTTTGTACTTAACTTGCGTTAATTGTTAGAGAATCTGTATTTGACTTTATGTTTTGGATAAATGTTGCTCTAATGAAATAAACTCTGGTATGTATACTTTGGGCTTTCTTATTTATAACTAACAGGAATCCTGGATTCATTCTCCAAACCAGCTATCCGAAAGCAAACACCGTTACCTATTCCAACGCCCAAACATACTTTCTTATATATTTTGGGCGTTCGAATAGACACCGTTACATTGTGTTGTTCTTTCCTCAAGGTAGCGCCCTATTTTTACATACGTACCTTCTGTTGTTCGATCCATTTGTTGCTAATCCTTATTTTTTTTACAGGTATACTACTCGCTAAATACCAATCCATAATTAAGTCTCTGTAAATGTAGATATAGTGTGCTTGTATATAATTAGTGTTTGCTTCGGCGTTTCTGGTATTCGTACATTGCTCGCTGTAATAATTTTGCTACGTTGCTTCTGACCGTTTAATCGCCAACTATTTATACCGTTTTGCCAACCGTTACATTCTGCCACTGTATACCTGCTTGCTAGTATCACCCTGTATGTATTGTAGTGTAGTTTAAGTGTACATGAATTGTATATATGTATAGTACTTTGAAATAATAAATTTCGATATAGTGAATGAAGTGTTTTTTTTTCATTACTACTATTTTATTTCCGACCCGGGGTCAACTTTTTTAGTCCTCTGGACATTTGCGTATTTTCCTCGCTAATGGAGCAAATTGTGTTCCTACACTCTAAAACAGGAATTGGCGTTTGAAACCGTACCGGAATAAAATTTCATCGTACTGCCTAGTGCCAAAGTGACACTATAAATCGTTTTCAGGGAGAAAGAATCCCCCCCCCCCGTTTTTATATTTAAAACGCTAACCAAATTTTCCAAATTTCATCAAAATTTTCAGGCTAATTAGTAAAAAGCCAAATTGCCAAGGTACCTCTGTGTAAATTATTTTAAGCCCCATAGGTGATAATAAAAAGTCCGCTTGTCATTGTCAAAGCTCAATGACGACTCTAAGATATTAAAAAGATATTAAAAATCTCAAGCCAAAATCACCGAAGGGGAATTATTGAAGATATTCTCAGCACTACCAAGCTTAACTCAAGGCAGTAACGACCTCTTGTGGTCACGGACAGGACTAAAGTCATGTAGCACCCAACAGCACAACACAAATAGCACCAAAACCATAAAGGGGGGCGAAATTCTGCGACCTCGTCCCGTCTTCTACCGGCTTGTATATCAGTGTATTAGGGTAGTTCTTCTTATTTTTTCGACTTTCGTTTTTTTTGTCTGACCACCTAAAATTGTTCCCTTTGATGAAATAGTAAGGTACGTAAAATTTAAATTCGATTGGATAACTTTAACCCTTGCCATAGACGCTTTTACTTTTTTTAAATTTCAATAACCAGGAAAAATCAAATTGATAGGTTGCTAGTTATTGTCACTGGAATGGATATACAAAAACTTCTTGGAGTTCCTCAACTGCCAGCATTAACAAGACAAAATCAAGCATCTGCTGTTTATGAACTGGTAAAACAATTAGAACTTTTGTGCAAGGTCTCTGTTTAGACAACTTCTACTACTGGCCAAATCAATGGCACTTGTGTACTACTGGAGCAACAACTAGGAAGGGACCTCTTTTACCTCCCTTACAGACATATTTACGAACTAATTTCAAAATACATTTTTAATAAAAATTCTGCTTCGAGTAGCATTGGGGGAAATGGAAGGCAGAACCTTGAATTTCGCTATAAATTATGTGCAAAAAAGTTAACGTAGAGGGGATCATAGGAAGTTGCTGGAGTGAAATTTTACCTCGCAAATTATTTATTCAATATGATGAACGTTTCCTGCAACACGAATAAATAATTTGCGAAGTGAAATTCCACCGAAAAATATTTTCGGTGGATCGGTAACATCCTATAATTCTCTCTGCATTAACTATTTTGCACATGATTTATAGCAAAATTCAAGGTTCTGTCTTCCATTTCCCCCAATGTTACTAGAATATATTCATCTTCAACTCCGGATTTAAAATTTTATCAATTTCTGACCATGATTGCTGAAAGCATTTTTCAAAAACATCTTTCGTAAATATGTCTGCAAGGAAGGTACAAGAGGTCTCTTAGTTGTTGCTCCAGTAGTACACAAGCGTCATTGATTTGGCAAGTATTAGAAGCTGTTGTGTCGAAACAGAGACCTTGCATAGCATTAATAAGTTCACATTCCTTTACCAGTACATAAACAGCAGATGCTTGATTTTGTCTTGTTAATGCTATCATCAGTTGAGGAACTCTAAGAAGTTTTTGTATATCCATTCCAGTGATAATAACTAGCAGCCTATCAATTTATTTTTTGCTGGTTATGGTGATTTAAAAAAGTAAAAGCGTCCAATCCAGCTTAAATTTTACGTACCTTATTATTTCATCAAAATGGACAATTTTAGGGGGTGAGACCAAAAAAAATCTAAAATCGAAAATAAGAACCACCCTACAGTGTATACGCAAAAGCTATACAATCTAAGGCGAGGGTTGTGTAGGTGATATACCATCCTTTGGAAAGGACGTAAAGCAGTCGGTCCTTTGTCTATTAGATGTTAGACAAGTAAAAAATCCCCACTCTTCGATAGAGATATTCGGAAAATTTTCCAGGTTGGGGGTAGCTTGTCTCCTGGCGTCGGTAATTAGCCCTGGTAGCAGAAACAGGCCGACGTTAAATATATGAATAAAAAAACTACGTATAATGAACGATTGAATGATGTAAATTATAAATAGTGTACTAAGAAACTTGTAGACGTTTTGAATTAAATAATAAAATATTTGTGTGTAAACGTGTGTAAGGCCACATAAAGTACTGATCCAATCCTCATAGATAAGTGGAGTCCAGGCTCACAGTAATAGATGGACGGAGTGTATCATGTTAAAACAAAGAGCAAATTTGACCGCTAAAAAAAATTTAACCACACACGTCTACTTCAAGACTACACTTGTCGGTGATATGTCTGTGTCCGCACAATGATGGAAACACCTGTATGTGCGTGTGTATGGCGTATGTATGGCGTGTGTGTGGCGTGTGTGTGGCGTGTGTATGCGCGTAGGTGTCCTCATCATTGTGTGGACACACACCAGAATATAACATGATACGTGTGGCCCTCGTGAATTGTGTGGCCATACACACGGCCACACAAGGCTAACCTATTTTAATCGACTCTACGATGCCTCCCCACCCCTAAAAAATGTGTTTTAGAAAATGTCCCCATAAGTCACTTTATAAATTGGTGTGTATTCCAACCAAATTAATACTAACATTGTGGGGCCCTGTATGATGCTGCCACCTACAATTATCTTTATATAAATCATAGTTTGGTTCTAATTTCCGTTCTCTGAGATGTGTGTTAAAATGGATGTACTGTGTGGCCTTTTAAAATTAAACTGAAGCAGGTTTTGAGATATATTTATCAAAGTGATTATTTAGGTTTAGCTTAATATTTAGTTGACTATTTTAATCGTCATACTCGATATTGTCGTTTTATTTTTAAATTATGGAGAAACATTCTAAAATTTGGTTTAATATTTTGTTATGATGAAACTGAATATGTAAATAGAAAAATAATTAAAGAACAAATAAAATATGTAGAAAAAAATATATGCAATTTTTTTATTGCTTAGTTGTAAAAATGACTAATACTGTGTAATTTTATTCTGCACTCAGTTCATATTTTCGAAATAACTGGAGTGCGTCACTTTTCAATAATAAAAAATAAGACGAAATTATCTGCTGGAATAATTAAAATAATCAATCTGAGATTAAGCTTATGCAGATTAAATACTTCAACGGAGATGTCTCAAAGCTGAATTTGGAAAAAGGTTGATTATTCAAATTTGAAAATGTTTATTTGGTTACTAGAAAAAGATAGCCAGAAAGGGGCTGTACACTAACTTCTTAGAAAGATGGACTAGAAGAGAAGCAGCTGCACCTATCTCTAGACTGCACGTTCGCCAGACCTCAAACCGTCAATTTTTCGTTACGGTCATTTCCAATCAATCATAGAAATCAATACTTTTGAGGAATTGACATAAAGAATCATGAACAAGTTCAAAACCCTTAGAAACAAGCAAGCAAAATTAAAACGTAGTTCATTCATTCGAGAGAATAACATTACTTATGCATTGACGAAGACGGAGGTCGTTGTGCGCAGCATTGATTGTTGAATTATGTATTTTTGATGTTATTTTTCTTTTATGTGGTCAATGTTATTTTAAAACAATTTTATAGTACAACTTTCGCATCGTAGCATGGCCCCTTAGATTTAAATGCGCAATTGATTTGGCATCTACTGTCTCTACCGCATACGGACCACTTCTTTCTAACTTGTGCGCAATTCGGGGGCCACTCTACGATGTAACACTATTTATGAAATATAAAGTCTCAGATCTAGGAAACATTTTTTTAAAATACCATACAATAAAAGACATGTTCCTCATGCTTAAATTTCTTCAACTTTATTTTTAAATGGCAGTAGAGAGATAATTATAAATTTTAGAATGACAAATCCTGTTGGTCTTAATTTTTATGAAGCGAAAAAATGCAAATTCTTGAGATGAACATACTCGAACAAAAAAATTAGTTAACTCAAGAATAGCTCATTTTACTATGTATCCACAAGAATACCTTTTTAAAACCAATTAGCACAATTTTTTCTTATCGATTTGTATCTTAAAAATTGAAAATAAGGGAGAAAAGGTAGATACCCTCTAAAAAAATAAAAAGTAGTGTCAATTCCAAGAGACACACTCAAAAGGGGTTTTACTACCTTTTATTCCTACCTAAAATTACAATTTGATATTTATTACAACCCGTTTAGAAGTAATCGTTAAAAAAAGTGACTTTCCTGAGTTCCCATTTGGTTGCTTGTATCATCCTTATTATGTGGTAGAGGACTGTGGTCTATATAACAAACTCCATTTTATTTTTTGTTTATATCAGTTCCTGAAGTATTGACCGGTAATTCTGAATCACCCTGTATATTGACTATTAATTAGCCTTCACACTTTTGAATCATAAAAACTTTTTTCCGTAGTTTAGTTATTTATTCATACCTGCTTTATTTGATGGGAACTCTTATGTTTGAATTTTCTTCTTAGCTCAAAAACAAAACCAACAAATTCAGTCAGCCACCTAAATTGATCACCCTATACATATTGCTCTTGTTTATAGCCATTTAGTCAGCACATATACATGTCCTGTTCTGTATTGTAAATCACATTATACTAGAATTGATTGATTTATAAACTTATTTAACGAAAGGTAAATATCACGTTTCTTTAAGAAAAATTTTGTAATCTGACAATTGTTCTTCATAGTATATTAAGTTTATTGTTTAAATTTCAAAATGAATGTGTAACATCAGACTGAAGGGATCTATTGTGTGGCCTTACACACGTCCACACATTTCAAATTTATTTTAATTAATCCATGTGTCCTCCTCACCAAAGATTATAGATCTATATACACTTTGTCCTCACGGATAAAAATGTATTTTATGATTGAAATGCCAAACAGGAAACTTCTTAAAAATAACTTAGAAAAACAAACTATTGCGGTCACAATCTAAGTTTAAAAATAAAAAAATTAATACATAATGAATGATCCCTGAATGACACCGAGTTATAAATAGTGTACTAAAGAAATTGTCGATGTTTTGGAAAAAATGGTGGAATAATTCTGTGTAAATGTGTGTAAGGCCACATAAGGTACTGACCTGCTCCTCACAGAAAAGTGGGGTCCGGCCCCACAAGTCGGTTTGCCCAAAAAGTAATAGATGGAGGGAGTGTATCAGATTGAAACAAATAGCAAATTTGACAGCTAGAAAAATCTAACCACACACTTATGACAACTCCGAGGGCCACACTTGTCGGTGAAATACGGGTGTCCACACAATGATTGAAACACCTGGATGTGTGTGCGTGTGTGTGTATACATATTTAATTTGTTTTTCATTTTTAATACATACTTGTAGACAAATTTGGTTTCTATGGACTTTAACAAAAATAAGTCGTACCTATACGGATAATAGGTTTATATCATCTAAAAAAATGTTCAAATTATGCATGGGCCCTTCTCTCATATAGGTACCATGTCATGATTTGGATGTAGAAGGGGAAATGCTGCCATCTTTTCTGATTATTTTTCTACATGTGATTAAAAGTAAAATCTCTGCTAAATGGGTGGCTGAAGAATCACAATGTTTTATTTTTTAAGTTATTACGAAGAGGTATTGTACATGTGGCCTAGTAGCTAGTTTCTCTTCGTGATGATGGTCGATTATATATTTGTTTTTTGTTCAATATTGTTTGTAGGGATTAATTAGTTAATGCTGATACTATATTAGTTCATTCTATAAATAGTCCTAAAAAAACGTTAATTTTAATATACTTATTGAAGGTTAATGTCATTTATTGAATTAGTCACTGAAAAATTATAGTTGTATTCTAAATGTACGTAGATACATGTTGTTATCATTAATATAATTATTAGATCGGTACTCTATAATTTACTTATTTTGTGATATACTATATAGATTATATGGATCATCATATGTGATCATGAATATATTAATTTTTAGAATTATTGTATTATAACCATAATCATATTAAAAATTGTCGTTCAGTTGTGAAGCTGATTTAAATACGAGTTGGTGTAAAAAATGATAGCAAAATTTAAGCTACAATTTAGCAGCAAAATATTATTTTTTATGGGATTATTTGGTGTGTTTATTTTGTCTGCTGGTATTTATTGTGGGTTCAAAGCCATACCTGACATTATAACAGATAAAATATGGGAAGTATGTGTTTATGTATTAATATTTGTTACGACAATTCTTTTAAATTTTAGCATTTAAAACTGTAATTTTTGCAGAATCTAACATTTCGTAATTTAACATAGTCGATCCTACTAAACCTACTTCATTTTTCCTGCAACGAATAATCTGATTTTAAGTTAATATCGTTATATTTTCTCTGTTAATATTAAATAGACATGTATTGCATGATTTAAAAAGAATGCATATGTTTTATTTAACAGTTTTCAAGCAGTTTCTAAATATTTTGTTTGTTTAAACAAAATACAAAATGTAGGTATCATACAATTTAACTTTTTTTTTTGATTTATGTACTTTAGAATAAATTTTATTAGATAAATAAACTTAAATGTTTATGTAGTTAAGGTTGGGATTTTGCGGAAGTAGGCATTTATTTTTGGTTTCCATAAATATTTAAGAAGACCATAAAGTTATTTAAAATGGTTTTAGGACTTTGCTATTGTTGTGACGACTATGTAATATAAATTTTTAGTTGTTTATTATAATTAAAATTTGTGACCTGACATTAAACATAAAACACAGAAATTTGACAACCCCCGAATCCAAAGCCGAAGCTGCACGGGCACACAACCATCCTCACCAACATATTGCCAATGCCGATGGCAGGATTCGAACCTGGAGGACGATGGAGAGATTATCTAGTCACACTTGCCATCGCGTGCTCTAACCAACTACTCCACCGAGTCGGTCTGACAATGATAACTACTTACTTCCATTTTTAGATCACAAATTTTAATTATAACGGAAATTAACATCTAAAACTAGACTGAACTTTTTTGGGCATCCCTAAGCCAAATTAGTATATAATTTCTCATTCTTATACCTGCATTGACTATAATAATATATTTTAGAATAAAACTAAAAAATAATTATCAAAAATTTTGAACTTTTTTATATAAATAATAGAAATCTGTAAATAATGAAAACATGATTACTATTATTACGTGTTTACTATCGCCACAACACAAACACCTCAAACCATCAGCGGTGTGCCGTGTCTTTTGGGGAGGAGGGGGCATCGCATTCTTGGGGGTGCAAATACTAATGAAAGTGTATCCGAATTAAACATTATATTAAATTTTTTATTTATTGAAAATTTTCTGTGTATTGTTGAAACGTTAAAGACCATTTATATGTTTTTGTTGTATTTACTTCAACCTGTGTCTTGTACCAGTTTTTGTATGTTATTTAATTTATTACTGAATATCTACAGGGTGATCATTTTAAGTGCCTCACTCAATTTCACTGCTTTAATTTTCACCTAGGAAAAAATCCAAAACTATATGTACGTATTTTTTTCTGTGAAATCCAAATTGGAAAAAAAAGCAATTGAATGTGAAATAAAAATGTTATAGCTGAAAAACTAAAAAATACAAAAATTAACACCCTGTACAAATGAAATGAATATGTGATAATCCACTGATTATAAATGCGTATTACATCATATTTTTCACTTCCTGTTTAACCGGAAATTACTTCAATTTTTTTTAATTTATAATTTGATCAAATGCCTGCTTTGACGAGCGGCGGCTCGTGCCCTTTTTAACTGGGTGGGCAGTTGGATACTTTAGAGAATAGGAACAACTAGAAAGTTGGTAAAAACGGGAGTTCCTCTTTGAGAATTTACTACTAGTCACTCCGTGTTGTCACTATATTTAATTATATCTGATACGTGTCTAAAATTTTACATACACTTTATTTCTTTTGGTAATAATTTATGTTAATTTGTGTGTATACTTTCTGATTCGTTTATGATTAATATTTTGCAAATAAGCACTAGTTAATAATTATGAGTGTATAATTTATTTTATAATAAAATTTAAAATTCTATAACAAAAATATAAAAAACTAACTATAAATTAAAAAAAAAAAAATAAGAATTTCAATTAATAAAGGAAAAGAAAAAATAATTTTCCTTTTAAATAATTAAATAAATTTTAAATTCTGCAACAAACGCTTATCTATACCTTGTACTCAAAATTGAATGTAATTTCATAAACAGAATTAAATAACAAATATGGAATAAAATTCGTATCATATCTTTGTTGCATTACAAATGTTTGTAAGTTAACTCGATTCGACTATTTTTAACTGTTGGAAAGTGCTCTATAACTTGATCGAAACACGATGATGTGTTTATAAGAGATTTTACCAGTTCTTTTTCGATTGATATTGTCGATATGATATTTAAACACGATTGGGACATTGTATTTCTCGCAAAACTTTTGATACGTTTCAAAGCCGAAAAGCTTCTCTCACCCGATGCGGACGTTGCTGGTAATGTCAAAATTAATGATATTAATATATATATATTTCAGGTATAACAGTTTGCAATTTATTTAAAAAAAATTAATTTAATCCTGTCAGGCAGGTCTGTAGATTGGCCCAAAAGATCTGGATCTGAATAAAATACTTTTAGCTCATTTTCTAACGTAAACTTAATGAATAATTCTTGATAGTGACTTATCAAAGCGTCTAATAAATCAACTGGAAATCGTTTTTTCAAATAATTGAATTTACATGAATCTAACAGGTCAAACAATTTTAAATTTTCAATGCTGGAAAATCGCACTTCAGTTTGTATTATTATTAGATCTAAAATTTCATAGAATACTCGTCTATGAGCAGAGGCGGATTTAACTATTTGCCGCCCCTAGACTGTAAATATTTACGCCGCTCCCTCTCATGGAAAGTCTCTTAAGATACATAAGCAAGCACGCAAGCACGAGGATATTAGTAGATTAGGTAGAAAGATAAAAATAAATTTTAAAACAATGTATATATTTATTAAACAAAATAAACGATAGTAAACGGCAAACGACTAACAAAAAATAAAAAAACCGCTGCCAATTACTTTTGGATCAGAACTTCCTCACCGTAGTAAAACACGACGTGTGGTGGAGTTTATAATAAAAGTAATTTTTGACGTTTCAAAAAAGTTAAATTTTTTGACGTTTCAAAAAAAGTCACATTTTGATGTTTCAAAAAAGTCACTTTGACGTTTCAAAAAAAGTCACATTTTTTGACGTTTCAAAAAAGACATTGGTGGAATGTCACTAATATTTTTTTTTAGACCGATTTTGCTCATCGACGAACCCAATCTCTTCCTTGACCCCTAGAATGTGTGTACCAAGTTTGAAAGCTTTATCTCAAAAACTGTAGCTGCTATCGCGAACACAGACACACAGACAGAAAATTTTTTTGTCTGAAATTTTGTGTATCGTCATAGTTCGTCGAGATTCGTCCAGAAATGCAATAAAAATTTTCAAAATTTTTTTTCATGAATACAACTTCCTCACTGAGGGGTGAGGAAGTAATATGAAAATAATAAAAACTCTAAAATACGGCAAACAAAACACACACAAAAGTTTATATTATTGTAACAAAAAACATTTTGTGAAGTTTTCATATAAGGGAACAAACTTTAAACAAGTCTTTTTCTTCATGCCCTTTTCTCGGTAAAATCACTAATAATGTCATCGAAGTTAATATTAGTCGTAAGGTCTGATTCAATATTCAGAATGGCCATTGCTTCTAATCTTTCTTGTTCTGTTGTTGACCTCAAATAAGTTAAAATTCGTTTCAAACATGAAAAACTACGTTCAGCAGAACAATTTGAAAACGGCAAACAAAGGCACAATCTAAAAACAATGTCTATATTTGGGTATATACTTTTTAAATCAATTTCAATGAATCACTTATACAATGCTTAAATAGAACCAGAAGTGTCTTTTTTCAGTAAATTTACAATTCTCAGCAAAATGAATTATCTTAGCCTGCAAGTTATTGTCGATATCGTTTGAATAGTTATCCAAAAGAAATATTGCCGTGTTTTTGATGTCGTCAGTACTCATATTTCTCATATGAGCAAGTTCCAAAAAAAGAAAATTTGCTGAATTTTTCATAAGAAGCTCGCCGTTTACGAACTTGAACAATAAGTGAATCGATGATAGCTAAAAACGTTGAAACTCGAAATTCATCTATACCAGTCATAATTACATCATTTTGTCTAGTTTCATCGGGTTTTCGAGTCTTGGTTCTCTTATTGTCTTTTTCATATTTGATTTTATCCAACACACATATTTTTTGCTTCATCTTCATATTCCTCAAATTTATCACGCATGGATTCAATGACTGCAATCAGCGAATCATAAAATTCGATTGCCTGCATAATACTTGCTTCAACTTTTTGCAGAGATTTATTGACACTGTTAATTCTGCCACGTATAAATACTCAAAAAACTGTCATAAATGCTATTTCGAATCGTTCTAGTTTTGTCGTAGTGTTCTTGATTCATTACGAGTGAGAGGTTTTTGTCCAGTATCTACATATTTCAAAAAAAAAAACAATGTTTTGTATATTTCCTTTGATGCCACAATTAAAGTTTTACATGAGTCATCTCTTGCAGACCATTGAGTGGAAGACAGGCATTTTAATGTTTGACCGCAATTCGATTGCAAAATATTCCAACAAACAGTCGTTGCTCCAAAAAATTGTACAATTTGTAGAAGCGCAAAAAAGTTTGTAGCTTCTAAACAACATTCAGCAGCTGCAGATCCTACTAAATTTAGCGAGTGCGCAGAACAGGGAACGTAATAAGATTCTGGGCACACGTCTCTTATTTTAGCCATTATAGATCCGACATATTTGCCGCATTATCATAGGACTGTCCCCGGCAGTCGGAGATTTTAATGTTCAAATTTTTCAATTAAGAAGTTGAATATATCTGTAGCCTTATATCTAACTTTTGGAATAAATTTAAAAAAACGTTCAACTGGAATACCATCTTGTTTTACATACCGTACAATCAATGCTAATTGGTCATTATGTGATATATCGGGGGGTCGAATCTACAACGATTGAAAAATATTTACATTTTTTTATTTCCCTTGTTATACAATCTTGTACTCTCTTTGCCATAATACCAATAAACTCCTCGTAAACGGTTTTTGAGAGGTAACTTGTACTACTGGATCCTTTTTCACCGTAACGAGCAATATGCTGGCTAAAAAATGGATCGAATTGTGCTAAAAATTCGATGCACATCAAAAAGTTTCCATTTATTGGGCTGTCCAAACTTTTCCTCTTTGCCTCTAAAGGCTAAATCTCGCGAGGATAATGATTTGACGACTGCAACCACACGCTCCTAAACATTCCTCCAGTACACAATTTCATCTTGCAGCTGTCTTCCAATTAGATTGTCAACTCTCCCTACCTGATTTTGCCGGCATAAAAAGTTGAGCACACAAGTTTTGTGGGACTTGGAATTCTCGTGTTCCTGTGTTCTTTTTATGGCATTCTTCCAATCATAAAAGCCGCAGGAGCCAAATTGAGAATCACTGTTTTTGAAAAGGAGATAGGGGTACAATACACACGGCCTGATTTTTCAGAATAAATAATCCAATATTGACTTCTTACTTCGCCATTAGTCACTTTTCTATCAAAAATCGATGTTGGGCAATATCGTGTCTGGTCCGAATAAACATTTTTACTCTTGGACAAATCTAGTTTTTTAATGTCCTGTTTAAAGGGATGCTTCGCTATATAATCACATGTAGATTCATTTATTAGAGATATATCGGCGTCATGCCCACTTTTTCTTCTCGTACTAGTCGTACTATTTGTACTGGTGAACTCTGAAGAGGTTCCGGTACTGCAAGTTTGAGATAACGTCGAAAATGGTGTATTTTAGAATTTTTCTCCGTCTCAAAATGTTCTGCAAATAAAACTCCAAAATTAGAAACAGTTGCTCCCTGGGTGTTCTGGCTGTCTGGTTTCTTAAGAAATTCACTTAACTTAGATGTTTTCTTTAGAACCTCATCTCTTTTCTTCTTCTCTTAAATATTTATATTTGTTTCCTGACAGTCGATTTCTTCCATCACTCATCTTAGTTCTTTAATATTATCTAATTTAATACACAGTAATTAATAACAACTAACAACACAACGGAATAATAGTTACCTACCTATTTTTTCTCCGCTCCCATGAACCTCCCAGTTCATAGTTCCACAAGCCTACTCCTATCCACTATCATCTATCAGCTCAACTTCAACTATGAACCATCTATCTACAAAAAATTGTAAGACTGCAACCGTTAATAGGCAACAGCAGTCTAGAGATGTCTAGTCTAAACATGCACGAACACTTACACTTAGATGATGAAAGAGTAGGGATTCGTAACGGGAGCACTACCTGTGTGATCAGCTGACACCAAAGTAAATATCCCAGCGGCAGCGCTATCGCCACATTTCGGGGTCAAAAGAAATGCAGTAATGATAAAAATAATTTGCGGTTTTAACGGAATAATACTTAATATTATGTTTGAATCAAGAATCATAGAATACAAAGAGATTCCTTAATTTCTTTACCGCCAAATATTTAAAAATGTGATGTAAAATTTGCCGCCCCTATTTTTTTGCCGCCCTAGGCTACAGCCTACTCAGCCTATGCGTAAATCCATCCTTGTCTATGAGATAAATTAATATCGTCATTTCCGTTCAATATTGCTTTTTGTTTTTTTGGCGGAGAACCTAAAACATTAACGGTGTTTTCGTATATTTCATTAAAATAGTTATCCTGAGATCTGAACTTCTTTAAAGCAGATAACAGAGTTTGAATTCTGGATTTACAATATACTAGGTATATCGCTATATTTATTTTGAATAATTGAATAAATTAAATTGGTTTGTTGGAAAACTAAATTGAAAACTTGAAATAAAAACAAACTATTAAAATCATTTAAAACATTTAAATATCCAACTACTTCCCTGATTGTTACTGAATCTTTTGCAAAATCGTCACTTTTTATGATAACATTAAAAACTTTAATAATATCTTCTGTTATTTGAAACGGTATTAACAATACGCGATTTAAAATTCCATCGTGTTTGTTCATTTCCTGGTATTTTACGCGAACAGATATCTTCGAAAACACTGGTTCTTTTCATTGATTTTGAAAAAAATGTAGAAATTCTGGAAAGTGTGGCGAAAAATATTTTGCATTCTTTTATTTTACTAACTGTATCCTGAAGAACTAAATTTAAACGATTAGCGTAACAGTGAGTAAACATTGCTTAAATTGTTTTTATTAGTGATTGTAGTCCATTTAAATCTTCAGACCGCTCCGTCGTAAGTTTGTCCAACTAATTTCTCTTTTAAATTAAAGTTTCGTTCATTTAAAAAGTTAAATATATCAGTAGCTATACGTCCTTTACTAACGTCAAAAAAACTTATAAAATGTTGCCTAATATTGCCTTCATAAGTGTACCGAAAAATAACTGATAATTGGGAATGACAACAACTGATGTCGGTAGTTTCATTCACTTGCCATGAAAAACAAATAGAATTTTGAATATCATTTTCTATATGTTGCAAAACCACGTGATTAACAGGATCTATTAAGTCATTTTGTATAGTTTGTGATAAGCCCGTAAAAATAGATGATTTCTTTAGAAACTCCTTAAACTTACAGTTGCAAGTACTTAAAAATTCTGCAAGTTTTTTAAAATTACCTTTACTCTGAGAATTTTATTTTTCATTATGTCCCCGAAAAGCCAGTTTCTATCTTGCAAAATTTCCCGATTTTCCTTGACTGTTTCATTATGTTTAATAATATTAGTACGATGAGCAGAATCAAAAGTGAAGTTTCAATATTTTGAGTGGTACCGAAGAGTTTGTATTTTAAACATGAAAACGTATGATCTTTACACATTTTATGCTTTTCAATTGCCTTGTATAAGGTTTTTAAATTGTCCATGCCAATTGAATTCCAAGGACTTTTAACGACTTTATTCAAAAATAACAAGCAAGGCCAACAATAAAGTTTATTTTTTATTTGCCTACCCGTTAGCCATTCACATTTTTGTATCATATTGCACAAAATTGTCTTACAAATAAAAATTTTATCGTCATGCAGAGGTAGGATTTACCAATCGGATATGACGTAAAACTAGGGTTGGCTTTAGGTGGTTATGTGTCAGATTTGCATGCATATATGAAACGATATCTTACCTTGAATTTTTTTTAGCGAATTCCGTATTATTGATAAAGTCAATTTATTATAAACACTCACTCAAAGAGAGCTGGAGGTATAGGGGGGATGTACTTAACATTAAACTACACACACAAGTATTTTTCACTGTCGGTTACAAGAAAAGTATATTATTAAGAGGGCTAATCCGACTTGTGTTTGTAAGGTAGTTTTTCAAAATTTATTTCGTCCATACGGTTTGGTCAAATTACACCAAATTTGGAAGAGCGGTAGATGAAGGTGCACTAGAGAATACATGTATCTTATTTAAATTAATTTTCACTTCATGTAGGAAAAATATACACTGTAAATATAGGTAAAATTTGAATGTGACTAGCTCCATAATTATGAACATAAATCGGTACAATTCATACAAGGCTTCTAGAATGAACCTTCATAATTATGCTCAGCAAGTTTCATATTTCTATTCCGTACCATTTTGTTAAAAATAATTTTCTAAATAAGTACGTTTGTCAGTAGAAATGAAGCAAGGAAGTGCTGCCTCTACTGGGAATCACACCGTAACTAAGCCGGCTATAAACTACTTGAGTGAAGGTATAGTCAAGAGCAAAATTATTCAGCGGCGGATATATAAAAACAGCAAAAACTCTCCGTGAAATTTGTAATAGTGTTTTGATTTGATATATATATTTTAAGTATGTATTTACTTACTATTTTGTTTATATTTTGTAATTATAATAATAGAAATAATAATAAATAATTATTTATGTACTTTTATATCATACAATTTTACATTAATAATTGCAGATACATTTACAAAAAGAAATAAAAATAAGTACACTTCTAGAATAATTATAATTAATGAAAAAAATACAAATGTAGACCTATCATAGGAATTCTGGGCAGCATCCCAGAGGTGGATTAAAACCTAATACTATATTTCAAAAAACGCGCATTATAATAATTTGGTATAGGTTGCATATCTCTAAATTGAAATATAATACTTTGACCTTTACTGGATTAGCGTCTGGCTAATGCCTTGGTACGGGAGCCACCCAGGAGAGCATGTGTTATACTCTCCTGACGTGTGTCGCTACTCCTACTCTCCATTTTTGTACTCAGTGCATACGTACTCTCGTAGTATTTTGTGTCAGCCAGTAACACAGAATTCAAAACTCTGTGCTAGTAGTAGTTTTACCTAATCGACGTAAATATATAAATAAGCGAACATTCTTATTTTGATAGATTCTCAAATAAGTTGTTAATTGGTCTTATTTTAGTGTATTGTAGTGGTTGGTGACTTGTTCTGTATACCTACCGGGTAATTTTTTATTCAGATTCGTATTCGCACCCCCTACAGTTAGTAATTCTATAATTAATTCCACTACTACTTTTAACCCAAACTCAATTGTTTGAAGATATTAACACTTGATTTTCTGTAATACGGTGGTAGTCGCACGGTAACTTTGTTATTTTTGGATATACAAAACTAGATTCTGAATGGATATTATTGGCATAAATTATCTTTTTCGTCATTTTCAAAGGTTCAGAAGTGATCTCAAAGCGTAATTCTTGAATGGAATACAATGTACAGCAGTACATTATTGTTTTACTATGAAACAAAAATTAACTTCACAACTGGAAAAAAAATAAAATATATACTTACTTGCATTAAAAAATTACACACTGAACTCATTTCAAAATGTCAGAAATTTCATTTTTATACTTTCGACATCCATTTTCAATTTATTTTTTTGTCTCCAAAACTAAAAAACCTACAGTAGTATAAATGCCGCTATGAATAACAGATATTCAACTGTCTATCAACAAAATAATTGAATTTAGTTAAGTATAGAAGATGTTAAATACATTAAGTTGCAGTAGAATTCACTGAAGAAATCAAAAATGCAAAAATATGCAAGATGACATTTTTATGCCAATACGCAAAATTTATTTTTAGCCCTATACGATTATCCATTCTAAACTTTATTTGTCCAAATCTGAAACAGTTACAGGGGTGCGAAACCAAGCTGAATTATTTATCAATTTTGTGCATTATTATTTTCGAATTGAAATCAGCCACGTGATCTAAATAGAATGGGCAACAAACGTAAATTAGGAGCTTCAATAACTTTGACTCGTAAAAGGTAAGTAATTGAGAATTTTTAAATAATATGGATATGTTCCAAATTATTTTAATTATTTAACAGAGCTGTAAAAAAAGATGGAGAAAAGGTAGCTCCGTTTTACCAGAACATTCTCGACTTGAAGAAGACCTAACTTACCAAAGCGAGACGTTGGCCGAATTCAGTTCTGAAAAGAAAAATGATCTAGAAATAAGTGATATCCAGAATGAAGATATAATGGGTAATAATAGTTCAGATGAATCAGATGAATATCTCATAGAGCCAGATATTCCTGAGAGTACCTTCAATATCACTGGCAGAAGAATAATAGATATATCTTTTTTCTGGAAACAAATTCAGCAAATAAAACATGTACCTTCATTTCAATGCACTCTAGAGAACTGTGAAATTGTCAAGGAAAGAAGATTGGGACTTCAATCAGTAATTACCATCGAATGAAAATGTGTGGAGAGAATACATTGGTGAAAACAGATAAGGAAACGGGTCAAATGGATATAAATTCTGCTGCTACTTTAGGTGGGTATACGAATATACAGGGTGTTTTTGAAATACATCCATATAATCAAATCTGTACGTCCTTATAAAAATGTAAGTTTTTATTTTGCTTCCTTGCGGCTTACTACCACATAAACAATTCTTGAAATTGAAAAATTTAAAAAAAAGTAAAATAATTTTGGATCCACCTTCCCCCCCCCCCATCTCAGCACTATGATTGCTAGGAATGTAGAGCGTGTATTTACTGAATTTCCAGTGTTACCAAGTCTGCATGAAATAAAAAAATAAATGAAATTCTTCACTTCACACACAAAGTTGTCACTTTTAATAATGAATCAATGTTTTTAATAAAGAAAAGCACCATATTTGTCAGTCGAAAAATTCACCATTTGTAACAGTTAAACATGATTAAATTTTCCATTTAAAAAAAAATTGTTCAAATCATACTGTTCTTTTTCTCTCTTTTGAAATTAAACCGAAATATTTGTTATGTTACAGTATATAATTTTATCAATATGTTTAGGTGTCATATCAATTGGATGTGGTTTTTCTCAATTAGAAGAATTTTTTTCATGTCTGAACATTCCTCCAATGACTCCCACTGTCTATGAGTTGGAGCATATAAACATTGGAACCATAATATATGATACAGCTTGGGAAGAAATTGAGAAAGCTGGGAAGGAAGAAGCAGATATTGCAAAAGAAAAAGAGGATGTTGATGAAGACGGGATTCCCTGCATTACAGTTATTTCATACGGAGCTTGGAGCAAAAGGTCATATAAAACCAATTATGATGCACTTTCTGGAGTTGCCTGTATTATAGGAGAAGCAACAAAAAAAGTTATTTTCCTAGGAGTGCGAAACAAATACTGCTGCATTTGTGCAAGGGCAGAAAAGAAAGGCGAGCCGTCCATGGAACATAAATGTTTTAAAAACTGGGCTGGTTCTTCAACTTCGATGGAAACTGATATAATTCTAGAAGGTTTCAGAACCAGTGTTCAGCTGCATGGCCTGAAATACACGAAATTGGTAGGAGATGGAGACAGCAGTATAACAAAAAAACTTCAGGAACTTAAACCATATGGGACGAAGTTAGTACAAAAAATTGAATGTGTTAACCATCTTCTTAGAAATTTTTGTCAAAAACTAAAAGAAACAGCTAAATCTTCCAGAAATTCTGCCAACAAATTAATTCCAATGAAGTTAAGAAAAAAATTGGAAAACAGTATTCTCAAATTCCGAATTGCCATAAAAAAGGCAGCTGAATATAGATTTAGGGAGGAACGTCCGCTGGCCGATAAATTACTTTTTTTTCAAGAGGGATGTCCTCAATAGTTTGGACCACATATTCGGAGAACACAAAAAAAAGTGATGCCTATTTTTGTTCTGGTCCAAAAGAGGGAGAAGAAAATTTGTTGGTCAAAGTTACAGAGTGTGGACTTAAACATGAAATTTTGAAAAGTTTACAGAGAATAACAAACAATGGGTCATCTTTACTGCTGAACAAAAACAATAACCCAGCGGAAAGATTTAATAGTGTGTTATGTAAATTTGTAGGAGGCAAAAGGGTATATAATGAACATCATAAAAATCATCATGATAGTTTTGTAATATTGATCTTTTTTTTCAGATCAATTTTAGTCTCAAGGGGTCCTATGAGGTTCGTTGTCAATGTGCAACAATATCGTATAATTGTAAAGAGAAGTATTGGGAAACGATATTGAATGCTTTAGGATATGAGCCTGGAGAGTTCCTCATTAAATTAATAAAAAAACGAAGACGTTGGTATGCACCAAAGAATAAAATAAATTCCTCTAGAAAGATTAAGCCTAGAAAAGAAAAATGTGAACCTGATGAGGACTACGGAAATGTTAATGATGTTACCGAGGAAGAGCTGCTTACAAGAAAAGAAACATTATTAAAATCTTTGGCAAAAACTGATGAGGAAATTATGGAGATAGAGCGAAACACACAAGGTCAAAGTGCGAACCCTGCTTGGAAACAAGAACATGCGTTTAGATTAACAGCTTCCAATTTCGGAAGTGTGTGCAAAAGAAGATCCAATACACCACCTAACAAATTAGTCAAACAATTGCTCTATGGCAGATTTTTTGGAAATGCAGCGACCAGATATGGTTCGGAACATGAAGCTATCGCCATAGAAGACTTTCAGGAACTAACTGGCTTTCAAGTAGAGACCTGCGGAATTTTTATCGGAAACAAAATGAATATTTCTTGGGAGCTAGCCCTGATGGGATCGTCAAAGAAGAAAATGCGATTGTAGAAATAAAGTGTCCTGAAAAAGTGAAGAAGATTAGCATTGAAGAGGCAGTAAACAATAAAATTATAGACTTTTTGAAATTTGATGAAGACGGAACTTTGAAATTGAAAACGAATCACAATTACCACTACCAAATTCAGGGACAATTACATATCACTGATAGCAGATGTTGTTACTTCATAGTGTGGTCACCCGCTGGATCAATTCATATAGAAAAAATTGAAAAAGATCTAGAGTTTTGGAAAGAGATGATGAAAAATAAATTGGAACATTTCTACATGAACCACATTCTACCAGAAATTATAAAAAACCCAATTTAATTTATCATGTATTCTGAATATACAGTGTCCACGGATGGACTTAACTATACTTGTAAATACTCTTATTTTTGATTTTTTTGACAGAAAGTTATTCTTCATGAAAACTATTGCTTATTCTGAAAGCTCGTTTGCCATGTTCAGAATTACGATTTAATATACAGAGTGTCCCGAAATGAAGAAAATATAAAATTTTACCCACAATAAAGTACCTTCATTTTAATTAATAGAGATAAATTTTATAAGAAAAAGTTGTATGTAATGGCAAATGCAGTCTTAATACGAACTTTCATTCAATAATCAGTATTTCTTTTACAATTTTTTTCTTAGGCAAAATCTGTTATCATTCATCATTAAATAAGTGTTGTTAAATTCAGAATAATTAATTAATTTCACTTTGGCATTTTTTATAATTTAGTCAGTTATTGATTATATGGATGAAAGTTCGTATTAGCACTGCACTTGGCATTACAAACAACTTTCTCTTATAACATTTTTTTCTATTCATTAAAATAAAGGTACTTTACTCTTAGAAAAATTTTATATTTTCTTCATTTTGGGACACACTGTATATTAAATCGTAATTCTAAACATGCCTGACGAGTTTTTAGAATAAGCAAAACTTTTATGAAGAACAACCTTTTGTAAAAAAATGTACAAAGTTTACAGGTATAGTTAAGTCGATCCGTGGACACACTGTATATTTGTTATATATATATATATATATATATATATATATATATATATATATATATATATATATATATATATATATATATATATTAATACATCTTGTGTATTTATATTGCAGCGCGCGCCCATGAGAACTATGATGTGTCACAGTCGCTCTGCTAGCCCTTGTAAACAATTTTTTATGTGCTTATATAAAATGAATAGATTATAGAATGTTTTATGAAAATTAAAGAATGAGAAGAGAAAAATGTAAATTGATAAAAATGAAGAGTGGAATATGGTGAGGTACAACACACAACATACAATTACTTATACAATATTACTTTACCCATCAAATAATTACGTAATAGTACCCATAATGGACTACCTAAATCATTTTTCCAGTAGAAACTGCATACACTAAATATTAAACTGTATTATGGAGTATAATATTATTATATAATTAAAATAAAATAATTAGGACGGTTATTTCTATTCTTTAATAATTTACGTGTCAGTAATTCCACTGTAACATTGTTCGAAACCCAAAAAGACAGCAGTTTTTATTTATTAATTAATAATAAATAAAAAGAAAATAATTATTATTATATTTCAGTTAATATACCTATTTCGAGTTGTATAGTATCTGTTTCGCGGAGAGCTTGGTTCCCTACTATATTTATTGACCAGAGTGTACATATCGACCAGAACAATAGATTATATGGCTTTACTCTATCCCGTCGTAATGTGTTGCTACTTCACGTACTCTGGAACCAAAATTCTTTTCTGCACGACGTTCATTTATTTTATATACGTCTGTCACTTTCGGAACTTCCTAAAGAGAGACACAGTCAACGGAATCTTTTTCTTAACTAGGCCCCTTAATATCTGTCCTAAATGTTTTTCAGTTAAACTTCGGCGCCTTTCGTTGAAAATCCATTTATATTGCTAGAAGGACCGCATGTAAACTTTCGCAAACTCACCACATTTATGCCCGGTGTAGCAAAGTCTACTTCTTTACCATTTAAAAGGTCTATTACACCTGTCATCGTAACAAATCTGGGATTTTCTTTAAAACAGTTTGGAATTTTGTACCCTCCTCCCAGCAATTAATTTCTCCCTGTAATTGAAAAATATATTGTCGAAGATCAAATACAACGTTTATTGCATCAACTGCAGTAAATTCTGATGGTGGCTGATACACGAAAGTTTTTCACGAATTCCTCTAGCCATACGGGACCTCCGTATGGCTAGAGGAATTCGTGAAAAACTTTCGTGTATAGTCTTCAGATTTTCTTGAACAGTTGGATCCATAAATGCCTGTTGTGCCTGTGAAATAGCAACTGCGTCATTTGGATTTAACTGCTGTATTAGGGATTTTACATTTTCAAAATGACAATAATAATACGATGCTGCCTCTAGCCAAGTTCTCTATCGCGTTATAATGGGCTCTGAAGATAATGGAGTATTTGGTAGAATTTCATGAAATAACACGACTTGGTGCCTTAAGAAAAACTTTCTTTATACTAGATATCAATTTATTAACATTAGGGTAGCACCTCCTAATAGCTTCAGCAATCCTATGAAGCCCAGGTGCTAAACATGTTGCATGAAGTATATTCTGATATGTTTCCTTCAAAATTCTTCCAACAGCTTTCATATAATTCATTCCATCGGTAAGAAATAATAAAAACTTGTCCTTATTTTCTGCATATTTGTCACCTCAAAACTCTTGTAGACTTGAATTCACTACCTCCGCTATAGTGCAATAATTTGTAGTTTCTAAAACTTTAGGGACAATCAAGTGCCCGCTCATTAAACAATTTTCCTCCAATGCACCCACTAAAACATTCGCCACCTTAAACCCACAAGCATTAGTGGTTTCATCCACGCTAAGCCAAATGTACTTCCCATTAAGCTCAGAAGAAATTTTTTTGTCTAATATTTTCATACTCAGTTGATATATTTTTTTCTTAGTGTAGACCCCCAGGGCACGTTAACATTGCTATATTTGCACTAATACATTTTTCCAAAAATTATTTTAAAAGTGGATTGTGTAGTTTCGACGACGATATGTTACATCCTATAATAAATTTCACTAAATCTAAGTTAAAATTACGTTGCATGTCACTGTAAGTAAAGCCACCTACGCACCGTTTATGGTTTTCTGAGGAAATTTATCTATTAATATTTGTGTTGCATAACCACGAAATTGCTTTATTACATCTAGTGCAATACAATTGTCTATCATCAAATTGTAAATCGGCAATATCGCGAATCCAAAAATTTACTGTAGCTTGTGTCGGCTTAGTACATTGTGACATTTTAACTGTGCATTTTTAGTACCTACGTCCGAATTAATTCATGTTATGCAAGATACTGTTTGATCGTGTTATATGTGTTCTCCCCTCCACGCTAGGGCCGGCCGTTGGCCTTCTGTAATGTAAATTACCAATATTCTGTAATTTAAAAATCTATTATGCATTACGTTTTAATATAGTGCATTCCCTGACAAAACTAAGTTACCATGAGTATTGTAAAATTAAATAAAATGCACTTAATATGTTCTTGTCGTTTGAGAATGTTTCAGTAGGTGTTTGCAATATATTATATTATATGTGTAAAAGACATCTCTGGGAACCAATTGGTAAATCCCACGTATGGTCATAGGTTAAATTTTGGAAAATGTTTTCTAATAAAAAATCTGCAATATCAGCATTTTCACTCACTATTCGCCATAGTTGAAATTATTATTACTGAATACCTATCCAAAATATTGTGTCACCCACCACACTTCACAAATTACGGCGAAAATGATTAATTTCTGCAAAACACCCGAAAACCGTTAATTAGTTAAAAACAAAACCAAGCAAAACGAGTAAAGGTACATTTACAACCAATTCGCTACAGGCACAATTTACTTACGGATTGTGAAATGTACCGAGATAAAATTTACGTCATTTATAAATAATGAGTTAGAAGCTGCCATCTGTTGAGATTTTTTAATATTACGTGTGTGCAAATTCAGTTTGATTAAATAATTATAATTATTTAACAACTATTAAAAACATCATATTTTCTAATACCAAAAGATCTAACCTTCCAATTTCAAATTACAAGCCGAGTTTGCCCATAAACAATAAATTTGTGTCGTAGTACGTTGCGCAATTTGAAATTCGTGACGCAATTGAAGTGAATATTTGCGATTTGCAAGCATCCAATTCAAATCTGAAGAGCAATTCAAGGTAGTGCCGACTTAAAACTTTATTATAAACAAATGCATTCAACCAAATATGCTTAAAACCCAATTTGCAATCGACTAGCAGAATGTACCCCTACCGAATTGGTTGTAAACGTACCTAAGGGTGGACTGTGAGGAGCAGTGGCGGTCGGTCCATGGAAGCAAGGGAAGCAGTGCTTCCCCTGGGATTATTAAAAAAAAACACATAATTAGAACCTAATTATTATTTATCACATGTATTAATCATTAAAATTTACTTTTACCCAATTTCAATAGACACGGCCCTGCTTTTCAGCAGCTGAGATAATGTTGCATGATAAAATCGTAACGATGACGTACTCGATTAATCGAGCCAATACGAACTCGCGCGGCTTCGATGTATGTAAGCAGAGACAACTGTCTTAGATGTAAGTAACTGCTTGAAATGCATCCCATCCCCACTTCATAATCTTGATATTTGAGCTGTATAGCATCGTAACACGTTTTATTTTATAGATTTTAATCTCGATTTTAATATCGATTTTAATATTATACTTAATATTAATCTTCCTAGTATTATTCTCAGCTTTTGTGCTATATTTGTAAAAACTTTTTTGGTGTTTCTAAACCTGTGGTGCGGCGACAAGTGATTTTTAAAACGTTGAATATTAGTGCGCGTGTAAGCAGATTTAGAATTACTTATTAAATTTGGAAGCTGGTCCTAGCACTGTGGAAAATATTATTTGCGTTTGTGTGGTGTGCAATTTGTTGAAAAGGGGATTTTCAACATATTCGTTTCAAGATAAACTGGATATTATTAGAAACGGGAAACCAACACCTGATTTAAAACTCTTAAAAACGAAAGTTAAATCATGCTATAGGTACTTTAATATTGAAGTGTACAGTGCTAATCAGTGGTTAAGGGGTTGTGAAAATTTGTGTAAATTATTTTGTTGGCCATGTGTACTGTTCACAAATGAAAAAGGTGTTTGGAATAAAAATGGCTTTTCAAATTTAAACAACATTCACAAAGTGACAAAAAGGCATGGTAAGTGTTGAAACTCATTTGCGAGCGGTGCTAAAAGAATAAATATTTGGAAAATCACGAATTGAGCATTCATTAGATCAGCAGTTGAAAGAAAGTGTTAAAAAGACTTATTGACATTGTTTGTTTTCTCGGCGAAAATGAACTTAGTTTTAGAGGTCATACTGAATCTCGGAGCGTTGCTAATAGGGGCAATTTTATCAATTTAGTTGATTTATTAGCAAAATACGATACAATTTTAAGTAACCATCTGGAACACTCCACGATATTTCGCGGTACATCAAATCATATTCAGAATGATTTGATTCAGTCGATAAGCAATATTGTTTTAGAAAAGATCAAGCAAGAAATAAAAAAGCTCCTTTTGTTGCAGTTATGTTAGATGAAACAACCGATATAACGAATATTAGTCAGTTGTCAATCGTAGTACGCTACATAAATCCATATGAGAAAGTCCAAGAGCGCTTTTTAGGATTTTTAGACGTAACAACGCCATGAAGGGCCGCAGCTTTATATACTATAGTTTGTCAGATAGTCGATGATCTACAGTGTGGTGTTAAACTTATCGCTCAAAGTTATGATGGGGCCGCTGTAATGGCTGGGAGACCTGCAGGTCAAAGTAAAAGAGACTTTTCAGAATGCAATATTTGTACATTGTTTTGCGCATCGATTAAATTTAGTTCTAGCTCAATCTGCAGCGTGTCTTAAAGAGTGCAAAGTATTTTTTTCAAGTATTAGTGGAATGGCTGCCTTTTTTTCAAAATCATCAAAACGGACACGAGAATAAAAACTTTTTCAAGAAATTCAACCAGTGAAGAGCGGCTTTCAAAATTGTCCCTGTTGACAATAGAAAGTGACTTTGTGAAGGAGATGTCCCAAAATTCAAACTTTTACGACGAAGTTATTTCCGACATCGCAAAAAAGGAGAGGCGGATTAAACTACATTGTAAATAGGTAGGTATGTGCATGTTAACTACTTAACTAGCTGGCTCAATTTATAGTTGGCTAGAGAGTGCACGACGATGGCTAGTGTGACTGAACAAACTCTCTATTTCGCTGCGGGTTCAATCCCCGCCACCGGCGCTGGCAATGTCGGTGGATATGGTTGTGTGTCTGCGTTTTTTTCATAAGTGTAACCCTCGCCCGTGCAGCTTCGGTTTTGGAATCGGGGGTTGTCTAATTTTTGTGGTGTTTTTATGTTTTATGTTTATTGAGGAGTGGCGGTCCTACAAGTGTACTTTTTTCTAGATATCATAACTTTGCAGCTTTCGACATTTGCTTTAAAATGAGTATACGGAAGCCACGCCCCTTTTCTTAAAATAATTTTTTGCCTCGCTTCGCTCGGGGCCTTGCGCTACCCATCACTCTATATCACAAACTGCTTCCCCTGTATCAAAACTCACCGCACGCCCCTGGTGAGGAGTGTATTAAAGAATCAAGCAAGGCAAGAACAATAATAACGGCGTACTGTACCACAGAGAAGCAATATGCGGTAGGGGCAGGCTCGAGGTTCGTAAAGGAGTAGGTTACCTCTTAACTTTTGACCAATATAATTAATGGCGGGAATGCTTTTTCTGTATGTCAGACTTGAAATAGCGTATATTGGTCTACTTTCGTTTAGAACTTTAAAGTTTAAGAATTATGTTATTTTATATACACGTGTTTTAATAATTAAAAGAACACTATAAATGACTCATAATGAAAATAACTGAGGATTATAAATACTAATTATTGAATAAACTTGAGTACATTTATTTTCTTGGCGTTACATGTTTTGTGTATGATCAAAATAAAACTACTATTCTCATTAAATTTTATGTTGTCGATTATAAATTACCACCAAATGTAACCATTTTCTTAAACAGATCTTCGCAGGTTACAACATATAATGTTTTTTTAAAATACGTATGTCTGTTATTTGATGATTATTTACTCCCCACTTGATCTCTGAGGAAAGGCCAAAGCTTTTTTAATGAAATTTTGTATATAGTTTTGAGCAAAGACGAAAATATAAAATAACTTTTATACAAGGTGGTTTAAGAATGTCCACCAACCAGTTCGCAAATGTTATAATTTATAATATTTTTGGCACGTTCCAGTTTATTAATTATGATTTTCAATAAAACGGAGATTTTCACATGTTATATAGCTATTATACACAGGGTGATCCTTAAGTACAGGCATCAAGAAAATTCAGGAAATGATTCCCAAACCTATATTAAGACGAAAAGCTCAAATAATGTTTTGTCAATAAATTTATTTCGGATTTACAGTGAGTTGATTTTAAAAAAATGCTCTAAATGTTTACAACAAAGAAGTCTCTAAAAGTACTCATTATGCACAGCAAGTTTGATGAAAAATCTTCAAGCATTTCAGAGATCTTCAGGAGTTTTTTTTTAATCAACACACTATCTCCGAAACGAAGCAGTTATGGGCAAATCTTCATTTAACTTTTCATCTCAAAATAGGACAATGACTTAATAGTCAAAGAAGGTGAGAGAAAAACGTAATAGCTATAGACAACATCTCAAAATATAGAGGTTTAGAATCATTTCCTGAATTTTCTCGATGTACTTATAAGGATCACCTTGTCCTGTAACCAAGCACTGATTTCAGTTTTGTAAATAACCCATAGTCCTATATAAATATTATGTAAAAGAAGGAAATGGGAAAACTAAATGGACCTATCCTATTTCACCAATTAAATATTTAGAAAATATTACCAAAATAACTTGTATACTAATACATAAAATAGCTAAATAGTTTAGAAATCAATCTAATTTAATTATTAACCATACTATATTACACTTATTCTTCTTCTAACTGACTAGGAACCAAAGTTAATAAGTAGTTTATTTAGCAGTTAAATAAATGATTTTAGTTATATCCCCGTAAACATCAAACGCTGGTTGTTTACCGGGCCTTTACTGGAGATGCTAGCTGAATAGATGTCCAGTAAAGGCTCATACTTTGGTGGTTACTGAGATTATATTATTTCTTTTTTTCTATGCGGAAATAATTATTGAAACTTCATGTTTAAAATAGTTCATTAACAGTAAGGTATTTTATATTAAGACAAATAAAAAACAAATATACAAAGAATTCAATCTCTTTAATACATTGACTGTCATAACTCAACTTATCCTTCATATTATTCAACAAGTTTTTGCAACTCGAATTTTCCTTTATTTAAAAAATCAAGCTATTTTTCGTTTTATTTGATTTTTTTCTTAAATTATTCATTTTATAGCAAGAGGACATTATAATTACTTGGTAATTTTTCATATACACCTTCTTGGGGATTTCCTTTACTTATGTGGATGGAATGTTTTCTACATTTCCTATAGACAATAATGGAGTTAAAATTTGTTTAACGATCTCTTTGCGTTCTCTAGTTTTAACACGTTCACCTCTTGCAGTTGGGCTGGACATTTTCGTCAAAGTTTCAGGTAATAAATTGAGTGATGGAATAGTTTATACATAATAAAATTAGGCACAAATTTTTTTTCTGGAGATAAATTTTATGTTGCCTACCAGTTTTTTTTTTAGTTTTTTTTGCAATACATTCATCAATTTTGATTCCATTCCATCTTTAAAATCATCAATTGTAACATGTTTATTGCAAAGTCTTTTATTATCGGGGTTAAATTTTCCTTTTCTTTAACATTTTCTACTCCACTCTTTCTTAATTAACATGTCAGTAGGAAAATAGAAAAAATGATATTTTTTCTCCATTCTTCTTTGCCTTCTCAGCATTACTCTTACAAACAGCAACACTGCATACAGTTCCAGTCATCTTGAAACGATTATTTATTATTAACTGGATATTTCTTCTCCTCAAAATAAATATACTTCATCTTATTGTACAAATTTTATTCTCGATTTTTAAAAAAAACAATTTTTTTCACAAACAGAAATTACAAAATAAATACAAAAAATGACTTTATTTTATGATGTTAACAATAACATTGCTGAACAATCTTGGCATCTTGTACACAACACTAACACTAGTTTTGACAGGTCAAACATTGACTGACAACACTGTTTCATTGTTTACCAAAGGCAACTAGGATTATTAATTTTATCATTAATGTAGGAAAGGTTTTACTGTTTTAGTAGAGAAAGCAGAAATAGCCGTTTTACTCGAAAAGTAAGCGTTGTACGAAAAAACTAAAAGATACCTTCTTTCTTCCAAATTGAACACTGAATCGAACAATCTCAAAATCAACTGCACAAAACAGTGGCGTAACATAGTTTCGGCGAAAAAATTCATCCCCACCCTCTGGTGGCGCCACTGGAGGCAGTACAAAGATAAGATTTTATGAAACAATAGAGACTTAAAAATCATCACCGCCCCTAAAACTTCAAGTCGATAGCTTTCGTAATTTTAGAGTTATTAAAAAAATTGTTTGTTTTTCACAAAACTTTAACATTCTGTATCTTTGTTAGCAATCCCCTAAGGATGTAAGTTGATAGGAACTTTGTATAAATAAATAAATATATATATATATATATACTGGTTCTCAGTGAGAAAGTTATGTATTTGTGAAAAAAATTTTGGAAATTTTTTTTACATTTCTGTGTTCGCGATAGCAGCTACAGTTTTTGAGACAAAGCTTTCAAATTTTGTACACACATTCTAGAGGTCAAGGAAGAGATTGAGTTCGTTGATGAGCAAAATCGGTCTAAAAAAAATATTAGTTACATTCCACCAATGTGACTTTTTTGAAACGCTAAAATGTAACTTTTTGAAACGTCAAAAAATGTAACTTTTTTTGAAACGTCAAAGTGAATTTTTGAAACGTCAAAATGTGATTTTCTTGACATGTCAAAGAATGTGACTTTTTTGAAACGTCAAAAATTACTTTTATTATAAACTCCACCACACGTCGAGTTTTACTACGGTGAGGAGGTTCTGATGCCCAAGTAATTGGCAGCGGTTTTTAATTCAAATAATTTTCAAATTTAAAAGCTTAAAAAATCGGTATAATCCACGCCATACCTATTAATGAAAATAAAAGCATACTCGGCATAATATTTCGTTCATAATAATTTAACGGGCCAGTCTTTATCTGATCAAGCGGCCGGCATTACCGAGATCCCCGAGATTCGACGTTGCGATGTTGAGCATGTGAATTTTCAATATAACTCGATAATAACAGACACCATACACTATTTACTTGGCTATCTATGTCGGCTAAATCTATAGTAGAGCCCACTGCTTTTACATCACAGTAATACTAGAAAATTACTTATTTATAAAACCGTAAAGTGGGTCAAAACCTTCGTACAGAAAGAAGGCTGTGACTGTCAATGTTATTCAATGAGGGCTACCGTTTTTAGGTTCACCAGTTGGCGTCACTGGCGAGTAAGGTAGCTGTCAACAGTTATTGTCAGACGCGGAACAAGTTTATAGGGTTATTATAATTATTTCGTATACCAGTAAATAAAGAAACTTGTTAATTATGTCTCAGTGTTGTGCAGTTCCATTTTGTTCGAAAACAAAAGGTGGACATATGTTTCCGAGAGACAAAACTCGCCTAAAACAGTAGTTGGTAGCGATTCCAGGGATAACTTTACTCCTTCGAGACATTCACGTGTTTGTAAGAAACATTTTAATCCTGACGATTATGCGTTACCAAAGGAGCCTACTACAGAAAATCGTAAAAAATAATCATGCACATTCGTTGTTTTCATTGTGCTCATACTTGATATAACCTAACTTTAATGACATAAGATACCTCTGATAGGTACAATAATTTCCCTACTGAGTAAGTAAGTTACGACTTTCCCCTTCTGTCATCATTTTGTTAAATGTTTTTCACTAAAGACCCGCGTTAAAAAGCCAAAGTAAACATTATCCTTCAGTGACATTTACCTTACCCTACACTAGCTACTCTCGTGGTGAATTCAAGCGCGGTAGCCCTCATTAAAATATTATGTAATATTAATGATGTTAAAAAAATACAAATATAAACGAATATAAAGTTAACAGATACATAGTTGGTGAAGAATCGTTGCAGGAGAATCAGGAGGATATATTACAATTGCCTATAATTAGTTAGATACGTATTAAGGCCCAAAATTAACTGAATAGTTTGGACGTTGTCGCAATAAAATTTGATACGGCATGACTAAATTTATTTTTATTATACATGATGTCTCGGAATTGCATGGACAACGGTTGACTACAGATTTGTTAGGTCAAAATAATACGATAAAGATGACTTACCTACATATGCACCCTTATGAAATAACAGCCCCCTGTAGTTGGTAATTATTGTCTTGATTTTTTTTAATAACCAGAACGGTTTGACTTACAGATCTCTAAGTTGGTTGACTCAATTATTTACATGCTAAACTCCATGAGTTAAAGAAAAAAAATTATACAGAGCGTTAATATTTCGACATCTTATTTTACAAGAAACTTTTTTTGTTCATATGACAATGACTTTTTTAGTAAAGTAGAGTAGTTTATTTACAAACCTTTTAATTTCCTGTAAGAAGGTAAGATTGCGTAGGTGTATTCATAAAACAGCATAGTTCGAAACAATACCGGCTCTACAATTCGCATATTACAGACTATTACATTAAAATCACTCTTTGGGGGTTGGTAAATTGTGTCAAAGTTTGCAAATTTATAAGTGCACCATAGGAAATATGAACTTTTTACAAGGCACCAAAACTGCCTTTTGAATTTACTAAAAAAAGTAGGGCTGTTATTTGGCGAGGGTGTATTTTTGTATATAGGTAAGTTTATTTGATTCATGATATTTTGACCTCAGAAATCTGTGGTCAACCGTTGTCCATGCATTTCTGAATAATTAACAATTAGAATTTGAGACTGATCTCGTGACATGAAAGTGATCGGTATACTTATATTTTCCCATGTATTTTTACTTACAAAAAGAATACTTTTAAGTATACATTAGTTTCTTAAATTTAGACAGTTTTTCCTCGGAAACAAACGAATGCCAAATTAGACATGTCCGTGACTACCAAAGTTGTACCACGGCCGACTCTAAAGCAGTCAACCGTGGTTGTGCACATGCTAGTATCGAATGAAAGTATCGACACCGGTATCATTTGGAGGTATCGATACCTTTCGATATTTGGGTGTAAAGTATCGATACTCGATATTATCGATTTTATATGGGTACATTAAATTTTTGAGCCACTTTATGGGCTCTGATTTAAATGGTGTTTTATCCACGGAGTTATTCAACCGCTGTTAGTATATAGTTGTTCTATGTATATTACTAGAGCATCATTGAGAGGTGTAATGTGTCACGATTAACGAAAATTGACGAATCGGTTGAATAACTGTCACAAAACATAACTATACTATCACTATCATTTTATAAACAAGAACCACATATAGAACCAGAAATTATTTCTAATTTTGTGACGTGATTTATGATGCTGACTGGAATCGACTTAGGTATCGATGCCAAAAATATCGATACATTGAGACGTAAATATATATACTTCGAAAGTATCGAAGTATCGGTATCATCTCAATGTACATTTGGCGGTCGCGCTCTAAGTTAAGCTAGGTCACGTCGCGTTCTCTGGGGATTCCCGTGGAAGTTTGCGAAGAGCGCGCATTGCGATCGAGTCTAGAACGCGACCGCTTAATGAGAACGAACACATTTGAAAGCATTGCGAGTATTCATCTTGAGCGCAAGTGGACTAGAACGAACCGAGATGCGCTGGGACCGTGAGGCACAAGTGCGTTTTCTTCTTAAAATATCTAATAATACAAAAGATGAACGTGATAAAGATTACTATAAATGTTAGGGGACGGATGGGGACCTCCGAGGCAGCCCGAGAAACTTTCATATCAACCGGCCCACTTTCATTATGTAAACTTCTTATCAATAAAAAACAAGGATTATATTTTGTGAGTTTATTTTAATGTCAATAAACAAACAAAACATACATTTCAAAAGAAATAACCATCAAACATAATTAGCAGTAACGTCAACTTAAATTCCAAAACTTTGCGAATATAAATAAATAATAAGAAATAACTGATTTTGTAATCACAAAGGTAAAATTTAAAAAAAAATTATAAAAACTTTCAATTTTTAATACATTAGAGATGTTTTTAGTAGCGTACTTGAATCTGTCATATCATTTATAATATCTTAATTGTTTAATCGGTTCAGTAGGGATCTTTGTAATACATGTTATATAAATATATACCCCCTCAATGTACTAAAATAGGAATAGACTAGATAAGTCCGTTGGCACATAATTATGTAAACCTTTAACCCTTAGCTAATTGCGTAACACACTTAAGCTAATTGCGCAACACACTTATATGTTAAAAGCATTCTATTTTTATTGTAAAGAATTACTTTATAGGGGATCTGCCGACAGATAACTTTAAGCCCTCCCGGCCTTTGCCCTTATATAGCATTACATAATTTTAAGTAACTATATTTGTCACGTACGCACAGAGAGGTTCATATAAATAGAACCGAATCATTAAATAACTAGGCATTAGTATTTTGTACGTCATATACGACGCTTCGTAGTTTTAAGTTTATAACTTGTATAAATTAATGAAGTTGTAAAAACCACAAGTTCTTCGATATTTTAAATAAATTATTTTTTAAAAAAGTTAAAAGTGTAAAATCACATATAAAATACATAATCAAGAATATTTTTAAGCCCACTGGGAAATATCCCTGTTTCCCACCTGACCCATCCGACCCTGAAAACGTTACAAACAAATACATTAAAAAATGATATAAAAAGTGCAAAAGAAAATTATAATTAATTACTATCATGGAGCATCAAATAAAACAAATGCAATAATAAATAAGAATATGGAGAATAATAAGAATAAAATTAAAATAACAGACATATAATCAAATAATGGAACGGCAAAGATAAATGAAATAGCTGATCTTTTTTAAGATTCCATAACTCTGTGTGTACTGTATGTGTGTAATTAATGTAGATATGTCTGACGACTATTTATTCGACGCATGATCTGATAATCTTTTGTTAGACTTAAAACTTTCCCTTAACATTTGATAAATATTGATCTTATTTATGTATGCTTTTCACTTGAATAAACATTTACTTTATTTGTGTTACGTAACTCAAGTATAATTTTGTTATTAAGAATATTTTTTTGTCAATCGTAGATATAGTTATTGAAATAAATTTTTATTTTTCTTCCTTGGGGCTTACTACCAAGAATTAATCCTGGTTATCTAAAAAACACAGTTAGTTACTCAGTATGCTACTGGAAAAACAAACCTCTGTGCTTATGACTTTTACGTCAAAAGATCAGTTGTGTTTTTTGACAACTTAATATGAGACAAAATTATGTGGCCAGCACATAACTTTCTTATACCAGTGTATATCATACTGATCTAAAAACTCTTCTAATTTAATTCTTGACATCTCAATTACATTTTAAAAATGTACCTTGAAATGTTTTATTAAAATTTTTAAATAATTAATTATCGGTGTCAATAATAATTCATGTCATACATGAAGTATTATTAGTTAGTTACTCAGTATGCTACTGGAAAAACAAACCTCTGTGCTTATGACTTTTACGTCAAAAGATCAGTTGTGTTTTTTGAAAACTTAATATGAGACAAAATTATGTGGCCAGCACATAACTTTCTTATACCAGTGTATATCATACTGATCTAAAAACTCTACTAATTTAATTCTTGACATCTCAATTACATTTTAAAAGTGTACCTTCAAATGTTTTATTAAAATTTTTAAATAATTAATTATCGGCGTCAATAATAATTCATGTCATACATATTATTTAATAATTTTTTATTAACATATTAATATTTTTGTATCTAAATTAGACATTGGAAATGTCAAATTGCCAAATTTATCTGTATAAATGTGTATAAAATTTCTGTTTAGTTATATTAGCTTTATTTAAGTACTTGAAAAATATACTTTATTGATTTATAATCTTTCATCAAGAATATATCTTTTTGTAGTCAAATAAAAAAAAGTTTGGATCCCGTGAACCTCCTTTCAGCAAGACAAGTTTACTCATCACCGAATTTATCATTGTCTTTGGTCTTTAGAATATGTTTACCAAGTTTGAAAACTTTACCTCAAAAACGGTGGCTATTATTGCGATACTATAAACATGCAGACAGATTCTTTTCCTAGAATTATATTATATCATCTAATTTGTGATTCGTCCAGAAATACAACAAAATTTTTCTTCCCGAAATTGTACCTTTTTTCTTTATTCATTCTTTATGTTTCATCTGGTGGTACAACATTCATCAAATTTAATATGTTGCCTTAAATGTTAATGAATATCTTAATTGTCAAATTTGGGAATTCTCCCATCAGTATTTTATAGGTTATCTCAGATACACACACACGCACACGCATACGCACACACACACGCACACGCACGCCCACACACACGCCCACACATACGCTCACACACACACACACGCACGCACGCACGCACGCGCGCACACGCGCGCGCACAAACGCGCGCACACGCGCACACACACGCACACAAACGCACACACACGCACACGTACACGCACACGTACGCGCACACGCACAAACGCATGCACACGCACGCACACATACAATGGAATCAGGAGGGCTCAAAACAAATAAATCAATCAAAATCTCGAGGTCGAAAAAATTCACGATTACTATACTTCCTTATATTAGGTATAAGAAAGTAAAAATATTAATATGTTTCTCTGACGTTTCGGAACTTTTTCAAAGTTTATAGATTTTTCTTTTTTTGCATGAAATTTGACACATATATTATTATATAATGTCCATAGATACTTACATAGAAGTGTTGACACTTAAAAATTATACAATATTAATATTGTTTAATTATTCTTTAACATCTGTAACCACGCTGTACCAAAATCTACAGAGCAATGGGATAAACATTTTTCTTCATTCAATAATAATATTGCCGATTCCTTAATTTTTTTTACAGATTTGTTTCCGAAACGACAGGGAAACATATTATTTTTACTTTCTTATAAGTAATATAAGGAAGTATAGTAATCGTAATTTTTTTCGACCTCGAGATTTTGTTTTACATTTATATGTTTTGAACCCTTCTGAATCCATTGTGACTATTTTCTGGATGCTGTCTGTCGGTTCGTGTGGTGTATGTGAGTGTACTTGCGTATGTGTGTATCCGCGATAACTCAAAAATATTAATGGGAGAATTCCTAAACTTGACAATTAAAATTTTCAACAACATTTTAGGTGACACATTAAATTTGGTGAATGTGGTACCACCAGAAGATACATAATGAATGAAAGAAGAAAAAAGATACTTTGGGGAAAAAAATTAATAAAAATTTATTGCATTTATGGACGAATCTCGACGAATTATGATGAAAACATATAACTTTATGGAAAAAATCTGTCTGCATATCTGTAGTATCCTGGCAAGGCAGTGACATTAAAAGAGAGAGAAGCAGTCGGCACCTACGAACCAGTCACATGGATTGCGAGATGTGAAGAACAAATCGCTGGAGCTTCGTCTACAGATATGGACTAAGAAGTTATAAATATGTTAAATGCCCAGTTAGAACATTTAACTCCAGATGAACACAGAGAAGTTTTAAAATTTTTTGAAGAAAGAAAGTACAGTATTTGCAAAGGATAAAGAAGTTCTTTCGAAGGCCAACATAGTCCAACATCGGATAAATACTGGTGAATCAGATCCTATTCGTCAACCACCTAGGATGTTCCCATTAGCAAAACAAGAAGAGGCAGTGATACAAAAGATGCTTAAAGACGGAGTTATTGAGGAATCAACCAGTTCTTGCTCGTCGCCAGTAGTTTTAGTTGCTAAGAACGATGGAACGTTACGATTCTGTGTCGACTACAGGAAGTTGAATGACGTCACAAGAAAATATAGCTGTCCGTTACCCCGAATTGATGACACACTAAGTACGCTGGCAGGTTCACACTGGTTTTCCACTCTAGATCTTCGAAGCGGATATTGGCAAGTGCGACTTCATCTAGATGACAAAGATAAGACAGCCTTTTCGACAGAAAGTGGCCTTTATCAGTTCACTGTTATACCTTTCGGCCTATGCAATGCGCCAGCAACTTTTGAGGGACTGCTAAAACTGGTACTACGCAGACTAACCTGGAAGATATGCCTAGTTTATCTTGATGATGTGATAGTTATGGCACGGGATTTTAAGGAGCAGTTGAAGAACCTTCAAGAAGTGTTTGGAAGAATTAAAAATGCACACCTGAAATTAAATCCCAAAAAGTGCCTAATGTTCCAGAAAGAGGTCAACGTTTTTGGACATGTCGTGTTTTCGGAGGGGATAAGAACGGACCAAGACAAGATTTTCGCAGTACGAGATTGGCCGAGGCCTTCAAATGTTCATGAAGTATGAAGCTTCCTTAGCCATGCACTTAACTACAGACAATTTGTGGAGTGATTTGCAGATATTGCGAAGCCACTACACTAGCTTACAGAAGATAAGGTTCAGTACCAATGGAAACAAGAGTGCGAAATATCATTCAGAACACTAAAATAAGCACTGTGTTCAAGTCCACTTCTTTCATACCCAGAACGGAAAGATCTCTACATATTAGACACGGATGCCAGTAACTCTGGATTTGAATGTTCTTTCCTAAATTCAAAATGGACAGGAACAGTAATTGAGTACTTCAGCAAGACGTTGTCTAAGCCAGAACGTAACTATTGTGTGACACGGTAGGAACTATTGGCCATTGTCAAATCCATAGACCATTTTCACAAGTACTTATATGGACAACATTTTAAAGGTTGGACCGACCATTCCGCATTGAGGTGGTTATTGCAGTTGAAGATCCCAGAATACCAACTAGCTCGCGGAATAGAAAACTGCAGCAGTCCGATTTTAAAATCGAACATCGTCCCGGGAAATCCTATAGAGGGCAGATTCCCTCTCCAGAAGACTATGTCAGGAAGACTGCAAGCACTGCCACATGGTGGAAAAACAACAAGGAATACTTATCGTGAACACATTTAAAATTGAGGTTCCAAATGACTGGACAAAAGAGACAATAATGGAAGAGCAGTTAAGCGATAAGTAAATTGGTCCTATTCTGAAGTGGAAAGAAAAAGGAACTCGACCCGATTGGAAGGACATTTCAGACAAGGCAGTGGGACTGAAGGCATTGTGGACACAATAGGACTCCCTCAGAGTAGATGATGGACTGTCGAAGAGAGCTTGGGAAAGTCTAGATGGGAAAGAAACAACGAAAAATGTCTACAACGTGATTTACAACCTAAATATATATACATAAAAATCAACAGAAGCAATTATCCAACACAAGTTCCAGAGGACTTCGTAATTTAAGAAGATCTCTCCTCAAAGATGAAATTAGACTTGGATATACCAAAATTTACCACATTGATGTTAAATTGAAAACTATGTATGACCGAATGGGTGAGATTTGGAGTTTTCATACTATCAATCATTTCTTAACTGAAACTCATAAAGCTAAAGATGCGTTGGAATACCGACAAATAAAAAACTTAATAAATTAGATAGATTAACAATCATAAAAAATCAAAGAAATTCTCTCTTCAATGATCAAAATAACATTAATCCTAATAACTTAAATACACACAATTTTCATAACTCTTTTATAAACTATTCCAACACAAATTTTACTGATACAGAATCATTATTACTAAATAAAGGCTTTAAATTTAACCCGTTAATAAATAATTACAAACAAAAGCAAAAAAATCTAGAACTTTTAGCAGTGGAAACAGAAACTATTATACAATCATTAGACATATCACAGAGAGAAAACATTAGAAATGAAGTTAAAAATATCCTAAAAAATGAAAAGAAAAATGGAAACGACAACAGAAACCTTAATTCTTATAATAATAATAATTACAATACAATAGTACGTAATATAAAAACAAAAATTAGAGATAACGATTTGGTAGTCACTAAAGCAGATAAAGGTAACTGTCTCATTGTTATGAATAGAGCTGATTATAACAATAAAGTACAGCAATTTATTACAGATAATAATTTTATAAAATCTAACATCAACATTTCAACATTCATTAATAAAGTCAAAATTTCTTTGAATAATTAAAATAGTTTTTTCGATAAAAAAATGTTAAAAGACTTAAACCCGGACTACACAATGATTCCGAGATTATATGGCCTCTTAAAAATTCATAAATCTGATATATTTTCAGACATCCCTATTAGACCAGTGGTTGCTTATAACAACTCACCCACATACAAGTTGTCAAAGTGGTTAAATAAAGTTTTAAAAGATTTATATTCAGGACACTTCTCCTATATCGTTAAAAATAGTATTGAACTAATTAATAAAATCAATACTATAAATATAAATAATGAGGATATGTTAATATCATTGGACGTATCTAACCTTTTTACCAATATACCGGTGAGAGAGGTAATCACTCTTGTTAATGAAAAATTGTTTGACAGTGATTACTCAGATAATAATATTGAGGATATATCTTATTTATTAACAATTTGTTTAGAACAAAACTTTTTTAATTTCAATAATGACACCTTTGTACAAAAGACCGGTCGAGCAATGGGAAGTCCTTTATCTCCTATTTTAGCAGATATATTTATGCATTACTTAGAATCAACTCACATTTTAAAGAACAACCCATACACCCAGTATATAAAATATTATTACCGTTATGTTGATGATATCCTAATTCTTTGGTCAGGTCTCCCAAACCTATTACCAGTTTTTTTAAATTACGTCAACTCTATTCACACAACAATTAAATTCACACTAGAAATACAAAACAATAACCGTTCACTAAATTTTTTAAATTTAAACATTACATTAGAAGATAACAAACATTATTTTAATATCTATAGAAAACCTACACACACTGGTGTAGTTATTGATAATACTTCCCTGCATCCCTTTTCACATAAGGTGGCAGCTTTTAACTGTTATATTAATAGATTATTAAAAGTACCTTTATCTCTAAATAATTACAATCAGGAACTTTCGGTTATTAAACAAATAGCGGCTACTCATAACTATAACACTACTCTAATTGATACCTTACTAACAAAAAGATTAAATAAATATGTCCAAAATACAGTATACATAAATACATACAGAGAAGTTCCATCTGAAATTCTATACGTTCATAGGCCCTGTTTCATATAAAATTTCTAACTGCTTTAAAAATATTTTTCACATCTCCTTTAAATCAACTAACTCTATAGAAAAGTTGTTTGTCAATGGTAAAGATCAAATAGATCCACTAGATAGATGTGGGGTTTATAAACTTTCGTGTAACACATGCAACGGCACATATATTGGTTGCACATATAGAAATTTTAAAACACGGTTAAAAGAACACGTCCGGTGTATTAGCTCTTCCTCAGGTTTTTTCCCATTTTGCCAAACATCTTGCAGATAGCAACCATACATTTGATAATACTCTTAAAATATTACATTTAGGAAAAAGAGGAAATTTGATTAATAACCTTGAAAGTTTAGAAATCCTGAAAGATTCAAGAGATCCCAACACATTATCTCTGAACTCACAGATCCAATTTCAATCTTCATTGACTTTCTCTGTGGTTGTCTAATTTATTTTATATTATTGTAATTTTTTCTACTGAAATCTGTTCCACGTGCTCGACATTATAACCTCAATTTCTTAGAAGTTAATTTTTCCACCACGTTCAAATATAATTTCACCGCTATCACCATCTGCAGTTGAAATATAATTAACTCCACTATTGTGAAAAAAGAAACCTGGTGCACACATAGTTTTCTAACTTAATTTTAATTTTATTGTACGTTAGTTCTCAGAGAGTCCGTTAGAGGGCACTATTTTTAATCTATTTTCTTTTTAAAAAAAATATTTATCCCTTATTAGATTTTAACTATTGTAGTATATGTATGTGTTTAAAAGAAGCACGTTAAATTTTAGAAATTTTATTAAAAAAGTTAATTAGATACTAACAAAATTTATATCTTACATTTACTTATAATTTGACATGTTGCAAAACTATTTTAATTCTAATTTGACTACCCTGGTTTTATATTTATAAAAATGTAAGTATTATATAAAAACGAATTTCCTTTTTATACATTTCAATTATTTAAATTTTACATTTTCTACATTATAATTTTAAACTAACGTAATCCTGATTAATTTAAATAATTTCAATCTTTCTGGTACAAATTTTATCAAACATTTTTTATTAATAAGTTTTTACTAATTTTAAAAAATATTGAAATAATTGTCTTCTGTATTCCTGTTTTTTAAGTTTTACTAACTTATTAACATTTATTTATGTATGTATGTAACCACCACTCATTTTCTATTGTAGTCCTGTGTCTGATGATGTGAAGTAATTAATTTGTTCACGAAACCGGTCACATTAATAAAGGAATTTTATGAGAATTTTTCTGTTTCCTTTATCATATATTTTGAGATTGTTAATCCCCATGTGTCGCATACCAAAAGTACTCCAGGAAGTGCATAATGGAACATCTGGCGGACATTTTGGCATTAACAAAAGTACGCGAACGATTCTACTGGGTGAACAGCCGCCAAAATGTGGAGGCTTGGTGCCGCAAATGTGATGTTTGTGCGGAAGTAAGAGACCACGGACACGAAGTAAGGGCCAAATGAAACAATATAACGTCGGGGCTCCTTTTGAAGAGAATTGCGATCGACGTAGCTGGAAATTCATAAAACAAGAGCAACAGCCCTACATCCATAATCAGATGGAACGGTGGAGAGATATAATAAAACCATGGAGGACCACCTATCCAAAGTGGTTGACAAACATCAGAGAGATTGGGACCGTCACTTACCCCTTTTCCTTATGGCATGCAGGGCTTCCATTCGTGAAAGAATAAAAGAGACTACTGCTCGCGTGATGTTTGGACGTGAGATTAGATTGAAATGTGACTTGGTGTTTGGTACACCAGATGAGGAGCGACTTTCCATAAATGACTACGCCGATGAAATTGGTGAATGGCTGAGGAATATCCATGAGCTGGTGCGAGGCCGAATCACCATAGCAAGGGATCGCATGAAGGCTCGTTATGATCTTAAGGTGAATTCAGGAGTATTCCAGGCGAGAGATCTGGCTTGGCTATATAACCCACAACGAAAAAAAGGCAGGTCCCCGAAGCTTCACCCCCTTTGGGAAGGACCATACACTGTCGTCACCAGAATAAACGACATCGTATACCTAATTTAGCAAAGTCCAAAATCAAAGATGAAGGTGGTACATATAGAGAAAATAGCCAAGTATGCAGGGAACAATGAATTGCCTGATTGGGACGTTCAGGCTTAAGGAGGGGTCAGTGTTACACCACTGGACTATATAGACTGGTTAGATGAGACTGGAAATGTACGAGAACGGCCGGGAATGTTCTGGAATGTTCTAGACTGTGTGACTGGATGTATAAATAAGACGCACGGTGGGCCGAGACTCAAGTTGAAAGTAAACGAGTAAAAAACAAATAAGAAAGAGACTTGTAAATGTTTATGTGATTATAATTAAGACATTAATCTATTGTTGTTAATTGTTGTTAATTGTTAATTAATAAATTAATAAGAAGTAGTAAGTGTTACCTGGACTTTCAATCAACGAAAGGTGTTTGTGGGGATAGCAAACACGTAACAATATATTCTTGAGGAAAGATTATAAATCATGTCTATTATATAAAGTCAATAAAACATATTTTCCACCCAGACAGCAAAACGATCTTTTAAAAATATTTCGTAAAGATTTTTCGTTAAATATTTCAATATTTTAAAAACATTTTGTAAAATGTTTTAAATATTGTCACAATATTATGAAAATATTTTTGCGGACCACTTTTTTCATTAACGAAATGTTAAATAAACATTTACGGAAATGCTATTGAAATATTTTGAAAATGTATTGTAAATAATGATATACGTAAAATAATTTTTATTTAATGGCTTGGCTGATTTCATATCCTGGGCTATGAAACGCCAATCGCAGCATTGAATCATTTGAATCTGCCACTTTTCGGCCTATACTAAATTCATTTTAAATTAAACACTTCAAAAATCCCCTGTCTCGGTGGGTCTCGAACCTACATGGAATACACCTCTTGCTTGCCAAATTGTCCAATTAAATTTGCTAAATTAAAATACTTTATTGTCTATTATCTTAATATGTTTGCTTAATTAGAGCAAGTATCACATTCATGCATATAATATTTGTATAATACATAGGTAGCATGGTTATTTATTAACAAGTACATAAACTGCTGTGCCGATGATTCCGCCTCTCGGTGAGCTTGTCGAGCTCAGCTGGCCGGTGTTGTGGCCCAGGCTACCAAATTGCCCTTGTTCGGTTGTTTGTTAATTTCGTTCTCCTGTAAATACATATAACGCATTAGAGATGAGAGGATACTAAATTTTATGACAGTTAAAATGAAAGGAAATAGGATAAAGGCGAGTTATTGTAGGGGCGTGCAGGAAAAAAAGCTATTGGAAAAAACTGCTTAAGATAGTTCAGTTTGTAGGTTGTCTGTAAATGTGAGTAGAGAGAATGAGGATAAAATCTGAGTGAAACTGGGGTTAGTGGTGATTATAGGGTTTGTTAGGATGAGGTGTAGGAGGTGTACGTCTGTCGTTGTCTCTCTGATTCTACTGTCAGTTGTTGTCGTAGTACAATGGCAGGTTTTCGTGTAGTAGTCGATATGTATGTTTGTATTCGTGGTAGTTCCTATTATTCGTGATGTGACTAGTCAGAACTAAATATCTAATGTTGGATATTAGGAACTTTGTCGCTGTGTCTGTGATATTGTCACGTATATATGGTATGTCTGCTAAAATGTGTAGTTGTTCGGTGCTTACGTATCTGTTTGAGTTCGTAAGGAGACGAAGGAGTTTATTTTGCGTCGTCTGGAGACTCCCGTATTTTGTGTCGGACATCCTGTTCCAGACGACGCAACCATATGTTAACATGGGCCGTATGTCCGTTTTATAGATTAAAAGTTTGTTTTTGGTACTTAATACTAACCGCCCGTTGATCAGGGGGTACAGTTTATGCAGAGACATATATACTTTAGTTATCGTTTTAGTGAGGCTCAAAGGATAGCCGTTGGTCTAGATTAATGCCTAAATATTTAACTACCTTCGTCTCCTCGATAGTTTTGTTGTTAATTTTCAGTGGAGTAAATGTACGTATGTTAAGTAAATTTCTTGGTAACAGGTATGGATTCTATTTTTGTTTCATTAATGATGATTTTCCAGTCCTTGTAATACTCTAAAAGTATGTTTAAATGGTACCGCAACTTGGAGGTTGCGGTTTGAGCATAGAAGAACTGGAAATAAGTCGTTGTATCGTCCGCGTACATTATTGTCTGGGTTCAAGGGTGGGTGAGAAGGTCGGCAACATACAATTTAAACAGTACCGGAGAAAACACCGTGACCTGCGGCACGCCTGCGTGAGTTTGAAAATTTTCGGATAAGCTATTATTTACACGGACTGCAAAGGCCCTGTGTTCGAGATATGATTTGAATAAGGTGACAAAATATGTCGGTAATTTGTGAAACTCTATCAGTGTATGCAGGAGATCTCCATGCTAAACTATGTCGAATGCCTTCTGGATATCCAGAAGCAACATTTTGGTTGACTGTTTCTTGTTATAACCTTCGATAATGTCGTGCACAACTCTGCACAGCGACAGCGTGGTATTGTGCCCTCCTCTGAAGCCGAATTGTAAGTTTGGGATTAGGTTTTTCTTTTTAATAACTTTGTTCAAGTTTATTAAAATTATTTTCTCTGCGATTTTCCCCAGTGTATTTAACAGGGAAATCGGGCGATAGCTAGCAAGTATTGTGGGATCTTTTTCGGCTTCAGAAAAAGGATAATAGCAGAGATTTTCCACGCTGTGGGGAAATATTGTAGCCGTATCGACGAGTTTATGATGTGGGTTATTTGGACTAAGGTTTTCTTGGTAAATTTTTTATAAAGGAGGCTAGGAATTGTATCAGAAGCGGGAGCTTTCAGGTTGGGTAAGCTTTTCAGGGTATTTTTAAGCGTCTCTTTCGCTTTCACTCTTAATACTACTTTTTGGAGGGAATGTTTTCACTAACAACATTCGGCGTACTCTTACACTTAACCTTAGAAATCAAATCTCTTTTTTCGTAGGGAAGTTTTCAATGTCTTTTTCACTATTTTCAGGGGCTTCGTCACTAAATGAAACGGGATCATGGGTTTTTTTCCAAATTTGCGTCTCGTTTTTACCACTTTACTTGGGAGTTTTTCGGGAGTCAGTTCGTCTGCATGCTCCAGGGTTGGCTCTAGCATTGCTTGCAAGGTCAACACCTTACTCACCCGACTACTCGCGCTATGTTAATTAATTGGCAAAGAAGGAGATAAGTACTTGTTAAAGTTTGCTCAGATATCAAGCTAGTATTTTGGTTATATTATACTTATAATATTTATAAATCATTTTAATAGATGAAATTTACTAATCAGTTAAATTTGATGCTCAAGTTCATACGTTGGGTGTTAGGTGAGATTAACTTGTTCACGTAATGTAAATGTATTTAAATTAATTTGACATTAAATGTTACAAAAAAGGCCAGAAAATATTTTAATAATATAATAAATAATATGTATTAAAAAACGTTGTACAGTATATACAGTGCGAGCGTAAAAGTTAGAATAAATTCGACAAAATCCTTACCAAGTGAGTAACAAAAAATTGCTCCAACAAGTCGTCGATTTTTAAATACATTTCTTAATTTTTTTCTTGCATATTGCCAAGAAGTAAGTCCAGGACAATTTGAACAATTTAATTTGTATGGAATTTAAATAAAATTTTATCTAAAATAATTTTTTTTCTCAAAAAAATTGTTATGTAACATTTATGTAGAGTGAAATTACTACAAGGGGACTACCAAACTTGTTAACAATCGATTTTACACAATGGGCTTTAATTCTTGAGATAATAGACTTGAAAATATTACGTCTAACTTATATAATAGGTCGAGCCGTCTGGGTTGCAGCTTTTCATTTTTATTAATTTATTTATTTTCTTGTAACATTATTTATTATTAACAATTTATAATTAAATTTAATATACAAATTTATATACAATGAATAAGTATCAGGAATTAATTATTTTATCTGCAAAATAATTCTCTGATCGATAAAATGTAAATAGCAAATCGTGACTTTGCTGATCAAATTATAATTTTTACTGGTGAAGTCCGGAATATACTAAAATATATATATTTTTGCTGTTAAATTTCGCATTTGTTAGCCAAAAAAAATTATTTTATAGATCAAATAATTGCTTGTGATCGATTAATTCACTAACCGATTATCGCTATTTTAAGTCATTCTTAAAATAAAAGAGAAAAACTATAAAAAAACTGAGTTAATATGGTAAATTGAAATATATTTGATATAATAATCACTATCACAGAGAAAATTGGATGGAAATTTACAATGACATTTGACACTAATATTTCTTTGTGCATTGTAATTATATTGTTTTCTATAAGTACTGACAAAGTAGCATGCCAGTAGTGGAAGAAATATCTTAAAAACATTTTCTTAATTTTGCATGAAAGTTTAAGTAAACATATACTTTAATATTTTATAAACAATTTAAAATATTGTGAAAATATTCCTATGAAGATGAATATAAAATATTCCCATTGAATATTTTCAAAATGTTTTTATAACTTTCAAAATATTTCAGTAATATTGAAAACCATAATAAAATTTTTAAAAAAATATTTATATAAATTGTATTTTTTAGGTGAGTTGAGGGATCATAAAAATTAAACAAAATTTTTCTTTCTTAACTTGTCGATGTTTCGCTAAATTTATTAGCTTCTTCAGAACACTAAAAACGTATAAACAATAATATATAAATAATATTGTAACGATGCAACCCCCCCTCTTATATTTAGTTTATGCTGTGTCGAGTATTTACTCTCGTAGATACTCTGGTTTTACTAATTTGATTATTTACTTGATTCCCCTTTTGATAAGTCTCACCTGTCGTGAAGCGACAGGTAATACTTAATTCATTGAACTTTTTCGTGATCGTCTAGTTTTAGTGGTGGGACCCAACTTGGTTGTGTTATTATAACCTCACAGGTGCTTTTATAAAGTTTGGTATTACTTTGTTTCATTTATTAGGTTTAATTTGTTTTAATTTGATTACATAATATTTACCAATTAATACGAACACTAATCTGCACTGCGCTGATATATGTTTTAAAGAATGACTAGTATGAGTAAGATTTGGCTTTAGATTTATGATTACTGACTTGCTTAGAATTCACTTTTGTACCTGAAAATAGAAATAAGTCAAGGAAACTCAAATAACGTTTTCACACCTTTTATTTCTGTGCTTAGATAACTGTCTATAAGAAATATTACAGAATATGACATGAACAAAATCTTCCGCCAAATAGTTGAAGTTACATATGTAGAACCCTACATATGGTAGACAAATGTCCACAAGAAATACATTGATATTTAGCTAGTTGAACCTGCAAAGCAACTAAACCTGGTTACCTGCGCGGAAACCTCCGCTTCGTAGTTTAAATAACATATGTAAAACCTTACATACGATTGCAAGAGAAACTTCCCTTGTATGCGGTACCCGAACGTCCCCTGACAAAGAAGACGGACAGATGCAGATGACCATGCTTTGATTTAATTCGCGAGCTCGTTGCTACATTATCACAGTACTATAAATACAACTAAAACTGCCAATAACATTCGATGCATATGCGGAAACTTCCGACATATGACAGGCAACTACCCGTGTTTGTGGAGTGCACGAATTCGTCTCGCCATCAGTAGGCTTAAACTAAGACGAACCGAACTACCCCGTAGTTTTTTGTGGAGTGGTTGGCAGCATAAGGTAGCTGTGACAGAAATACCCTATCTGGAAAACAGTTTGTACCACCGTGCAAATATTGTTGAAAACCGCGAAACCCAAGCATATAGAGTCGTACTTTGATTAACGTTGCCATTTCACAAAGAAATAGAATTAGTTTGATGAATTTTAGTAAGTTCGAGTACGTAGAAAATGGCAACGCAGTATAAAAATTATTTAAATGCCGTCATTACCAATTCTTGTATACACGAAGAGTTCCGCGGGGCCCACTCCACACACACTCCTCGCAGCTTTCAACACAACTATTGAGCATATTGCTGTTAAATTGAGTGACGACACTGCTATCGTTGCTGCCAATTAACCCTCCTTGAAATAGAATTACACCTAACGATTTCAACAACATTTTTTCAGCCAACAAAACCATTTTAATAAGGGACCTGAATGCCAAGCATACTTCTTTTCGTAATAACCAGTCCAACAGGAGTGGTATCGCGGGACGATGCACTGGCGGAAATTATTGCAATTTTAATCCCTGACAATCCTACCCACTATCCTGCAAATAATACTACCCCAACCTATACAGGGTGACCTACCACGAGTGTGCCAAACTTCAGAGGCTGGTAATTTATCAAAAAATAAATGGACTTTCATTAATAAACATATGACCTAAAACGCATAATAAGAGAGCTACAACCCCTTAAACGGGGTTGATGAATATCAATTTTTCGATTATAAGTCCGATATGGTGGTGATTAAAAAAAAATTTGAAATTTTCATACATACGGCCCCGATGAATGTGTATAAAATTACAAATTTCGTAATTAACAGCTTGCTTTATTGAGGTAGTTTTGAGGGGTGGGGGGTTGTGTTTTACCCCAAACTTTTTTTGACGTCACTTTCGAAGCAAAACTTTTAAATAACATTATTTCCCATGCCATGACTCAGAAAAAAGTATTTTTCAAAATTTCTGTCACACCAGCCGTTTTTGAATAATTTGCGTTGACGGCAATAAGGTTTTTCATGTGAAATAAACAACATTTTTATTACAAAATTAAAAATCAATGTACAACACAGAAATATCGTACTTAATAGCTAAAAGAGTAACTGTTCAAAATGACCTCCTTGAGCACGAATACACGCCTGACAACGACGAATAATTGAATTATTAATTTCAGCCATGTCACCATTGTTTGTGATATAAACTAAACTATTATTGATCCTTTCCGTCAAGTGCTGAATATTATTTATTTCCTCAAAATAAACTAACTGCTTCATATGCCCCCAGAAATAAAAATCCAAAGGATTGAGATCGGGAGAGCGAGGAGGCCATAAAACAGGACCACGGTTACCAATCCAGTTATTTCCAAAATTCCGATTCAACCATTCAGTCAAATGTCTTTCATTATGAGGAGGCGCTCCATCATGTTGAAACCATACTTTCTGTATAATGTTTAGTGGCAAATCGTCTAGATGTTCCGTTAGAGAGGTTTCAAGAAAATTTAAATAATATTGTGCATTCATCCTATTATTTAAAAAATGCATACCTGCTAGTCGATTATTCAGTATACCTGCCCAAACATTAATGCTGAATCGACGTTGAAATCTTGCCTGCCTTTTAGCGTGTGGATTTTTCAAGGACCACAAATGCTTATTATGATGGTTATTAATGCCATCCCTGGTGAAGGTGGCCTCGTCAGTCCATATAATATTTCTAATAAAATTTGGATCATCAGCAAATTTATTCAAAATCCAGCGGCAAAACTGGAGTCTTCTTTCAGCATCTCCTGGTTCTAAAGCTTGACACGCTGATAATGATAAGGATGAAAATCGTCAGTGTAAAGAGTTCTCCATACGAAATTTTGCGATAGACCTAATTGCACCGAGATCTGTCGAGTGCTGGTTCCTGGGTTATCCCTTACCATATTAAATACATCCTCTTTCCCATCAATGTTTACCTCTCGAGGGGCCCCTCTACGATTGTGAGATGAAGATCCAGTTTCCCGAAATCGTTGAAATGTGCGACTAAATACTGCTCGTGATGGAATTATTCTATTCGGAAATCGCCGGTGATACTCATTTCTAGCCAATCTGGTGTTTCCATCACAAAAACCGTAAATAAAAACAATGTCTGCATATTCATAGGTAGTAAACTGATTCATTGTTATTATTCTTTATTTTTAAATAATTTAGAATCAGAAATGACACTTAAGCAATGTAAATGACATAATACTACAAATCAGAAATATAAATTGTTTTTAAACATAGGTGACTTCAAGCCACTAGATTTGAAGATTGATCGAATTAAGTTTTGCATATTTCATATGAAAAACCTTATTGCCGTTCAACGCAAATTATTCAAAAACGGCTGGTGTGACAGAAATTTTGAAAAATACTTTTTTCTGAGTCATTGCATGGGAAATAATGTTATTTAAAAGTTTTGCTTCGGAAGTGACGTCAAAAAAAGTTTGGGGTAAAAAACTACCCCTCACCCCTCAAAACTACCTCAATAAGGCAAGCTGTTAATTAGGAAATTTGTAATTTTATGCGCCTACATCGGGGCCGTAATGTATGAAAATTTCATTTTTTTTAATCACCACCATATCGGACTTATAATCGAAAAATTGGTATTCATCAACCCCGTTTAAGGGGTTGTAACTCTCTTATTGTGCGTTTTAGGACATATGTTTATTAATGAAAGTCCATTTATTTTTTGATAAATTACCAGCCTCTGAAGTTTGGCACACTCGTGGTAGATCACCCTGTATAGACCTAATAATTAATAAAAACTACCCCTATCCCATACAACCCATCTCCCTTCCCCTCCTCTCCAGCGACGACAATCCCGTTACATGCACAATACAAGACACAAACTTAAACACACATAACAGACTAGTATACAATTACAAAACAACAAACTGGACAGCTTTTAAGCATTACGTAAACACAAAACTGACAATAAATAACGATATATGTACAAGACAAGACATAGACGACGACATTACAAAACTCACGACATCACTACAATACGTATGCGACAAGACCACACAAAAAATAAATTTTAAGCCAAAAGAAGAACGGCTGCCAAATGAACTAAAAAACTTAATTAAATTTAAAAACAAAATCCGGAAGCAATGGCAAAGATTCAAAAGACCTATTAACAAACAAAGACTATTGGACATACAAAAAACAACGAATACCAGACTAAACGAACATAAAAATGACATATGGACCCAACGTATCCAGGGGCTCTCATGACAAGATAACACACTTTGGAAGATGACTAAACTACTACGTAAACCTCACAACACAATACCTATCCTTATACATAACAGACAAACATACATGCACGACACAGACAAACCAGAGTTGCTTGCTGACCACCTACAGCAAGTACACTCTGCCCAGCCAGACTCAACTGAACAGCACGCACTAATACATAACGACGCAAACGAAATACTAGACTATTACCCTATACCACCACGAAAGCTCACAAAACTTATTACCTCACCAACCGAACTAAAACAAATTATACGATGCTTACCCAACAATAAAGCCCCTGTGCCAGATAATATACCGAACATTATACTAAAACATCTTCCCAACAAAGCCCTTGTCTCCAATGACCCTTATAATCAACAATATTATAAAATTGCAGTATTTTCCACCACGGTGGAAAATTGCCGTGGTGGTCCCGAACAAAGATGCACAAAATAAAAACAACTATCGCCCAATTTCACGCGATGAGCAAGCTTACAGAAAAAATCATACTAAACAGACTAAACAAAATCATAAATAAAAAGCATCTTATTCCAGATAACCAGTTTGGTTTCAGGAGCGGGCACAGCACGGCTCTTGCACTGTGCAGAGTCGTGCAGAACTTCACCGAAGGTTTCAACAAGAAACAATCAACCTGCATGTTCCTGTTGGACATGGAAAAGGCTTGTAATACTGTTTGGCATTCAGGCCTTCTATTCGAATTAAGAAACCAACTAGAACTTCCACCATATTTTGTCAGTCTTATAAAAAAATATATCTCTGATAGAAAATTTCGAGTGAGGGTTAACGACGCGGTGTCGCCGCTCAAAAACGTCCAAGCAGGCGTGCCGGAAGGCACGGTCCTTTCTCCCATCCTGTTTAACCTCTTTTCTTCCAATTTACCCACCTATCTTAACATAAAAACAATTCTCTACGCAGACTATAAGACTATTTACGGACAATCTTTCTACGCACAGACGGCGACACAAAAAGTACGTTACCACATGAACCAACTGACGGACAATTACAAAACATGGAAAATTAAACTTAACGAGAACAATCCGGAGACCATTACATTAACAAAAAAAGTTCACAAACATAAAGACATTTACCAAACTGAAAATTAACGACAAAACGATAACAGAAAAAGACAACGTGAAGTACCTAGGCATTACGTTAGACAAAAGACTCTTTTTGAAACGACACATAACAAATGCCATAAATAACACCTACGCAAAATTAAATAGACTATATCCCCTGATAAACAGACGCAGTATACTTTCGATAGACAACAAACTCCTACTTTACAAGACCATACTTAGACCGACGATGACGTACGCGTGTGCGGCATGGAGCCACATGTCGGACACGCAGTACAAACGACTCCAGACAACACAATAAACTACTAAGATTACTGACAAATGCAAACAGATACACGAACATGAGACAATTACACGAACAGCACGAACGAGAACTCATACAACCGTATATCTTCGAGACTGCGACTAAATTTTTAAAAAACAACTTACAGACCTCTGTACTGACTAAAGATATGACACGTCGCAGACGACACAATGACGTACAACACACGCACGCACGCACGCACGCACGCACGCACCCACCCACGCACAGACGTACACGCACCCACCTACGCACACGCACCCACCTACGCACACACACACGCGCACACGCGCGCACGCGCGCACGCGCACGCCCACGCCCACGCACGCACGCACGCACGCACGCACGCACGCACGCACGCACGCACGCACGCACGCACCCACGCACCCACGCACACACGCACACACGCACACACGCACACACGCACACGCACACACGCACACACGCACACACGCACACACGCACACACGCACACACGCACACACGCACACACGCACACACGCACACACGCACACACGCACACACGCCCACACGCCCACACGCCCACACGCGCACACGCGCACACGCGCACACGCGCACACGCGCACACGCGCACACGCGCACACGCGCGCACGCGCGCACACACACACACACACACACACACACACACACACACACACACACACACACACACACACACACACTACAGGGTGAGCCACGGTGGGTGGAGTATTAGAAGTATATGGATAATGGATCAACCAATTGCTTTGAACCAAGATAATCGAGTATGATCTCTCCAAATAAAATATTTTCGCAAATGCGGTGTTGCCACTTACACGTAAAACTTAAAAGTTAAAGTTTAAAGTTACTAAGTTTAAATATAAATAATGAAACCATCACTGTTCCTATAATAGTAAGTAACACTTTTAATAATCACTTTAATAATATTCCCAAAACATTGGCAAATGCAGTACGCCAGCAGAATATGACAGAAAACATTGAAATTAATGCATCTTCTTTTTTCTGCCATCCTATAAACGAATTAGAAATAGTTGACATCATAGGAAATCTTAAAAATTCTAACTCTTCAGGTAATGATAACATAAGTGTAAATATCCTTAAAAAATGTGCACATCTGATAAGTAAACCATTAACAACAATATTTAATTTGTCCTTGGCAGAAGGTGTTTTCCCGGAGAAGTTAAAAATTGCAAAAATAATACCTGTTTTTAAATCAAACAGCAGGACTGAAATTGAAAATTATCGGCCTATTTCAATTTTAAGTTCTTTTTTCTAAAATTTTTGAGAAATGTATAGCAACCAGAGTAATTAAGTTTTTTGACAAATATGAATTATTTAACAACAACCAATTTGGATTCAGAAAAGGTCGTTCCACAACATCTGCAATTACAACATTTCTAACGATTTTATATGATAAATTAGATGACAGAAATAAATGTATAGGTATCTTCCTTGATCTAAGTAAAGCATTTGACCTCGTTTGCCATGCCTCTCTATTAAATAAACTGGAGAAATATGGCGTGCGCGGTCAGTCGCTGAACTGGTTTAGGAGTTACCTTTATGGAAGAAAGCACTATACTGAAATAGATCATTGCAAATCAAATATTTTACAAATGTCAGTGGGAGTTTCGCAAGGATCAGTCTTAGGGCCCTTACTTTATATAATTTATGTAAATAGTTTTAACAGCCCAAATTCAGTAATGTTTGCTGATGACACATCCTTACTAGTTAGTGCAGCTAATACAAATGCCTTAGTAACCATGGCTAATCAACAATTACGCGAAGCACACACCTGGTTCACTGCCAATAATTTATTGTTAAATGGAAACAAATCCAAATTTATGTGTTTCAACACTAGTAAAGTTAATTTTGACTATAGCTTCCTCATAAAAATTGATAAGAGTTCAATCGAACAGGTCAAGTCAACCAAATTCTTGGGGTTGCATATATCGTCTAACTGCTCATGGACTGTGCACATTAACGAAATTTGTAAACAGGTGGCTCCATCTTGCTATTGCTTAAATCAACTACGAGAGGTGGTCAATCAATCAGTTCTGATGTCTTACTACTATGCTTACTTTAACTCCAGGATTAATTACGGAATCATAGTTTAGGGTTCATCGCCGGAGGCCACGCGAGTTTTCAAATTACAGAAAAGAGCTGTGCGTTGTATAGTAGGGGTAAATAGGAGAACTAGTTGCAGGGATATTTTTAAAAAATTAGGTATTTTAACGCTTCCTAGTCTTTTTCTGTTAAGTTTGCTACTTTATGCTAAATCCGAACTAAAAAATTTAAAAAAAGCTTAATTTCAACCACAATTATAACACAAGATGTGTAGGCACTTTAGAAATTCCAAGTCATCGTTTATCTTTATATGAAAAAAAGTCCCAAATTTTTGGCTATAAAGGTATTTAATAAACTGTCAAATTCATATAAAGAACTCAGTGATAGGGAGTTTAAAACTAAAATTAAATCTGAGCTAAGAAGTAAAAGCTACTACTCTTTAGATGAATATATGAGTGACGACTTTTAATTAAAAGTAAAATTTTTGTGACAATCTTTTATTAAAAGTAAAATTTTTATGACAATATTTTATTGTCAATACAATAAATCTCATTTTAATATGTAAAGTTATTTTAGATTTTATATTTGTTTTGTGTATAATTGTCTGTTCTGAAGTAACTTCTTACTTCTTATTTAGTGAACATGTATAAATTGTTTTGATCCCCGTACCTGTCCTATATCATGTAAATGATCTATTGGATGAATAAAGTATTATTATAACTGGCAACATCTTCGTTATTTTAAATGGAATACCCTGTATATTTTTGAGTTTTCGGATATTTCTCATTAAATCTTCTGCTGAAGTTCTGCTGATAATCTTATTGCACTCTCCATGGATAATAAACAAATCAATTAAAACCGTGTTTGTATAATTATTTTCTGCCATATTTGTGCTACATAGCTATTCAAATTAGGTGCAAATATCACTAACGTCAAATTTATTTAGAAAAATAACATCTGTTGTCATTACAAAATGACAAAACAAAAATTTCATGGCCCACCCTTTATGATATACCAGAAGACTAATATTCTTGGTAAGGTTACAGAAAAGTGCCCATAAATCGAAAACGGTGTGCATTAGGTATAGAGTATATTACCTTTTTAAAGAGGTAAATGTATCGCCTTTCCGAATCAGTAATAATATACAGGGTATTCCATTTAAAAAAAATTGACTTTCGTGCATTTTTCTAAGTCACGTGTAGAAAGCGTTCTCTAACTCATCCTGTATGATATTCGAAACATTTGATTAATGAAGGAGATGCCCCCAGGCCTTGCCTAGCCGCAACTAAAAAATTATCTTTTAATTGCTGCGTAGGTAGGAGAAAACACGATTTACTGAAAGTCAAATTTTTGGCAATAAATACAGAAAAGAATTATTATCTCGAAAACGGCTTGAGATAGGTATAGGGAAATATTAAAAAAAAGTTACTCAGAAAGAGACGACGATCCAAATAACGCAAAAATATACAGGGTATTCCATTTAAAATAACGAAGATGTTGCCAGTTTTATGTATAAGTGGCAACACCGCACTTTCGAAAATATTTTAGTTGGAGAGATCATACTTGATTATCTTGGTGACCAAAATTTCAAAACCTTTTTTCAAAATGTATGTTGATGACATAGTTATAGCCGTGCCAAAAGACAAGTGTGAAGAACTATTAAGTGTCTTTAATGGATTTCATCCAAAAATACAGCTCACCATTGAAATAGTAAACAACCGTAAAATACATTTTTTTGGACATAGAGGTAATAAAAGATGACAATAGTGTACTCATTATGGATTGGTACCACAAAACTACATTCTCTGAAAGGTTTTTCAATTTTCATTCTGAACATACTATCAGACATAAAATTAATATTATTAATAACCTAAAATATAGTGTCACGACCTTCGTTATTTTACTATACAAAATAAAAATGATTTTTATACTATACCAATATCAGATATACGGTACGAAAAGATAATCTATAAAACTATACGATGTAGGTAAGTTATAGTAAACGTTAAACTTTAGTCCCTCGGTAATTAGGTCGCACAGAGATAGGCCCTTCAACGACTAGCTTCAGTGGAGAGAGTCTACAAGGGGGTTCAAGATAATGGGCACCAAACCATAGTCGGTTATGAAATAAAATGAGTTTCAAGAAATAGACTATATTACAAAATAGTTAGTGTAAAGATAGTATATTCAACATATACTACAGTAAAACTCACAGCTGATATAACAGATTAACCTAGAATATTAGTACAAAATAATGCCTAAAGCAACCGCAAATAAATTTAATGGCAATAATTATATTACAAAGTTAGTAATGACATAACGACACCTTATCTAGACTAACGTTAAATTTTTAAAAAAATCCGACAAAACTTCAAATTTCCACACGCGATAAATTAAGCCACCCAAAAAGGTGTATTTACCAAAATTATACTTTAACGCTTTTTTTATCCCACTGTATGGTTTTCTCAACTTATGGTTGAAATTCGGTTAAAGTAAACTATCAGTAAGTGAACCGATGCCCAGATGAGGCAAAACCAACGGTAAGATAAAGCTGCTCTAATGACTCTAACATCAAAATACCAGCTACAAATTTTAATCATAAAAAATTCAAATGTGTAATTTTACCACACTTCACTTTCGGAATAGATAAAGATAAGATATCCTTACTAAATTACTAAACCTATATCTTTAAAATAAGGCACGTTAAATATACAAGGGGTTTACAGTATGCCAATTGACACACTTAAACCTGACCAACCACTAACATAATCACTTACTATATTTTCAGCTGACTCTCAATAAGGTGAAAATATCCTGTATACGTTAAACATTTTTTTTTAACCTTTCATGACATAAATACTACACTATATACAATTATAAGACTACACTCTTTAACTATAACAATGTAACACGTTAAAATAGGACAATTAATCTATAGATTATTTGATCTTTCTTGTTTGACACCCTTACAATTAGATCTCCACATTTAATGGTTATTATGATCACAGTTAAATTTTCCAAATAGCAACGATTTGGTAGGGTTGTTATATTTTTTAAACACTAATTACGAAATTCATGGAAGGTCAATTCCAGTGCCTGAAATACTTATCCAAAGCGGTATTTACTAAATAAACTAATTAAAAAGGTATATAACCTTCAAAATTCTCAACACGAAGGGGTAGCAGAATATTAATTACAATTAAGCAAAACTACTATAAAGCAGGGGTTATAATATCTCTACAAGTAGGGGTAGCAGAATATTAATTACAATTAAGCAAAACTACTATAAAGCAGGAGTTATATCTCTACACGTAGGGGTAGCAGACTATTATTACAGGTAAAACTACTATAAAGCAGAGGTTAGAATATTCTTCACACGTAGGGGTGACAGAATATTAATACAATTAAGCAAAACTACTATTTAAACATTGAATTAAAACACAAAGCAAAGCCATGAATATAATATACACAATTACTGGAAAGTTAATTTACTATAAGTTCAAACTAATTACTAGAAAAAACTACATTTCTCTGGAATGCAAGCCAAAAAAATGGAAAATTTAAACAAGTTATTTTAAATTACTGACAGTTCATAGTAGGAGAATTATAGGTACCAGCTACCAAAGCATAAAGGTGGATTTGAGCATTGTACAAAATGGTTGATGTGTCGTGCACTTTTGGATGCAATTAAATAGATAAAAGGTACTTATCTTTTGCCAACTATGTGGAGGGTACGCCTCAATGTTTCTTTCGCTTCCCTGGACAGGATGGTTACGTTAACCGATAGTCTGATCCGATGATACTGGATTTACTTGTGACCTCGAAAACGCCGGGATGATATACCATGCCTCTGTCGAACCGCCCATAAATTTCCGTAGCTAAACAAAGTTAAATGCATGCTTCCTGGCCCATCAAAACCAACTCCTACATGTACCCATTTAATAACGTGATGATTCCTGAGCTCGAATATTAATATTTCTAATTTCCTCACTCGTGCTGGTGTACTCGGGCGGGTTTACTAGTGTAGGTTTACTCGTGCTGGTTTATTCGTGCTAGGTTACTCGTGCTGGGTTACTCGAATACCGCCTACAATAATTACATTCTTGTTTAGTGATGGGTCGAAACAAATTAATTAATAATAGCACTCACCTACAAGCGAATCTCCGACATGGAAAATTATCTGAGACCGGCTCGGGTGTTCCGCACAGTGGTCAAACGAGAAATGATGGCCTCATGACCAATTTCGGCTTGTTAAACGGCGGAGTATCGCGCATCCTTTCGTTTCAGCGTGCGTTCGCGTTGCTTAAGGCTTTGGCACACAGAACGCGGTCTGTCGCGGCGGGCAGCTTTCGCGCGATCTTCGCAGCGGTAAAGCGATCTATAATGCCACACAGGATGCGAAATTTTCTTACTTTGTGTTCGGTCGTGCCTGTATTCGCAATGTCTAGCTCTGACGAGGAGCAAATTCTTCTTCTCTTTGCTCTACAAAAAAAAAAGAAAAAGAAAAGACATTGCTGGGTGCATCCCATCAACAAAAAGAGACAACAATTTGGTGAATACCACCGTCTCTGTATTGAACTACAGTCGCATGAAGATAGATTTTTTCAATATTTCCGCATATCGAGGTTGTGTTTTGAAGAATTACATGACCTTTTAAAGCCAAATATTGCTAAGTGCACCACGAACTGGAGGAAACCAATTCATACAAGAGAAAGATTAGCCATTTGTTTGAGGTAAGTACTAAAAACATACACTCTATGTGTAATATACAAAAACACTTTAATTAGCTTATTATGAATAATTTTTGACAAATATTTATAGTGTTTAAACTTAATCAACATGGATAAGAAACGTTAAACTCAAAATTTAAACTCAAATTTAAAAAATAATAATGCTCAAGAGTAAGTTCATTCGTCCACTATGATAAATTAAGATAAGTATCTTCGGAATCTTGAATCATGTCGCATGCTCTTTCATAAACATCCCTTGTTGAAAATCCTGAAAAATGAGTGGATTGACATGACGATCGTCCGCTACATAATTTCGTCGGGTCAAAGTACGACTTCTGCGAGATCTGTGATCGAGTACTAGAGTCCAAATGTTGCGAATATGGTCGCAATGCCTCCGAATCCGAATGCTGCGGATAATGTGAAGAATTGACTGAAGAAGCTCGAGAATGTGGTGTCGATGCCTCTAGCGCTGGTGGTGACTGCGCTTCTAGCTCCTTAATTTCAGTTTCTGCAAACAATGTGGCAAGCTTTACTTTCAACTTGGCCTGAGTCAATGGATTGAATTTTTTGAAGGTCGCAGCATAACTTAAAAACAAATGATCAATACCATCAATGTCCTGTTTTCTTTTTTTGTTTGACAAAAAGTCAATTACTTTGTCGACATCATCTGGGCAGTTTTCCGTTGATGGGTGACTGCGGGACTTCATTCTTTTTTCTTTTAATCGAGCTGGTGTTCGTAAATGTGTTAAAGATTGTTCACTAGATGCATTTGTCTGTTGGGTATCGTCAGACATCGACAAATTTTCTGCTTCAGATAACTGGGTTTTTTTCAGTTTCTGTTAAGCTTTCTGATGGTACATTGCTACTATGCGAACGTGGTTTAAGAGTATAATCCAAAAATTTCATGTGGATACTCCAAGGCCACTTATGGTACTTCTTGGCCTGACCTGTTTCACCCTTTGTGAACTTCTTGTACCTCATATAAGAATCACGTAAATTTTTCCATTTTTGTTTTGCTGATTCAGCTGAAACAGAAATAAATTAATTAGATAACGTAATTAGAGACCTCTGAAAGGTTCAAAAAGCACTTTAATTTAAGTTATTATATTTTATTTAAATTTTGTATTCGAAACAATGTAAGTTAATTACTGTCATCCTTTAAAAAAACACATTCACTTCATACATTAACAAACAATGAAATAATTACACCACCATGATGCTAAAACTGTATATTTCTCTTTTTCAGATATTTGGCGACAGGCGACAGCCATCAGACTATCGCTTTTTCTTATCGAGTAGGACGATCAACTGTTTCCAAAATTGTGAGAAATGTCTGTCAAGAAATCTGGAAAACTCTACAGCCAATTTATTTGCCATCACCCACCAGAGAGATGTGGTTACAATCTGTTGAGGGTTTCTTAGAACTTTGGGGCTTCCCGAACTGCCTTGGAAGCATAGACGGAAAGCATATTAAGTTAAAATGTCCTCGTCGTAGTAGCTCAGCTTATTTTTGTTACAAAAAATATTTCTCCATAGTTCTCCTTGCTATTGTCGACCCATATTACAAGTTTATGGTAGTGGATATTGGCAATTATGGACGTCACAGCGATAGCGCTATCTTTGAAAATTCAACTTTCTACCAACAGTATATTGATAATAAAACTGTTTTACCTCCAAAACCACTTCCAGGAAGAGACGACTCAGTACCTCATGTATTTGTAGGTGACGAAGGGTTTGCACTGCAAACTTATTTGATGAGACCGTACCCAAAAACTGGAATTATTAATAGCGCAAGAAAGAAAAAATTTAATTCGCAGCTCAGCCGAGCGCGTCGTGTAGTCGAAAATGCATTCGGCATATTGGCTATGAAGTGGCGAGTTTTCTTAAGAGCCATAGAAACAGATGCTGAAACTGCTGATTGGATTGTGAAAGCAGCATGCTGCCTGCACAATTATATTATTACAAGAAACAACACCAGAGAATATGCAGCCATGGAAACAGAGGAACAAGATCAACCAATACAAGCATTATTAAACACAAGACCGACCAACAGAAGATCGAATACTGCTGCGTTTGAAGTACGAGAAAAATTTGCCGATTACTTCAGTAGATTATGAACCATATTTTATTTTTTAATTTATAAATAAATATACACATATATGTACTTACCCGTCAGGCCTAGGGTTTTTGCTATTTCGTTCCAAACTTCACTTTTCTTCAACATATTCTTGTAATATTCATGTGTAGTGTAGTACAGGAACACATAACTTCTCACGGTTTCTATAAATAGTTCAGTATTTTCCGACATGATGTATGTAAATACGCGTGAAAATCTGTAAATTAGTACAAGTGTATCGCTTGTCGTCGCGATCTAAACTGGCCCGCCGCGATAGACCGCCTTCAGTGTGACTGTTATAATGCATTTCTGTGTAATATAAAATGATCGCTTTGCCGCTGCGCTCCAATATCGCTGACCGCCGCGACAGACCGCGTTCTGTGTGCCAAAGCCTTTTTTTTAGATCGGTTGATTTGCTCTACCAGGTTCACATATTATAATGCATATACGATTTAACTATGGATATTAGGGATCGTGGTTTCTAAGAGATGATATTATTAATAATTTATTAAAACGTGTAATGTAAGATGTTTTTTTTAACATCGACACGTTACAATAGAGCTGAAAAACTATCAGACAAAAGGTTCCATGAAAAAAATAAAGAATTGATAAGGACATTCCTACACAAAAATAATTAATTATCAACCAAGTTTAATTTCAAAATTTCTTAACAATAACCAACTGTACAATACTAATAATCAAAACCAAGAAAATAACAAACAATATCACAAAATGCCTTATATAAGAAACCTTTCAGAGAAACTTAATAGAACTCTATCAAGAAATGGTTCAGTTATTGCATATAAAAGTGAGAACACTATTGGAATTTTTTTTTACCAAATTAAAAAATAAAACACCAAAAGATCTAGAGTCTAATGTTGTATATGAGATTCCATGTATACATAGGCACTACAGGAAGATATTTTAAAAAATGATTATCTGAGCATATAGCTGACTAAACATTTCCATGCCAAAAAAAATCCAACTCAGTTAGTTGAGCATTTTATCCAAAAGGGCCACACTTTTGCATTTAATGATACCAAAATAATAGCCAAAAATAATTACACAAAGAGAATGTTTAACGAAATGAACTGTATAAAAAAGAACCCTAACAGTATAAATAAAAGATATACAGATATAGAAAATTTAAACAGCGCTTACTTTAACATTATTGACCACATAAAAAGTACTTTTTTAATACAATAAAAAACTAATAATAATAAAAAAAAATAAGATAATAGGATCACGGAATTATCATACATTAGTGCTATTTCAATCACCAAACGTGGCAATTATGTTTATGTTGTTTCTGTTCAATAGCTATTTTAAGAAAAAGTTACGTACCTAATATGTCCAGTAAATATTTTGACAAAATGACGCCCAAATTTTAATCTAACGTAAGTTTTTATATGTAAATATATTCTCTAATTTTATTTTTTTTATCATTCTGTGTTTTCTATATTATTACATTTTCTAAGTTTGTAAAAATATTTGAAAGTGCCTCTCTTTTATATATATTTTTAATGTAAAATAATATACATAAAAAAATCGTATTATATATACCATTGTTTTTTTTATACCGCTAACGAGGAACGGGAGTGGGGTCTAAAGTGCTCTGGAGGGCACGTAGAATTTTTTACGTAAAAGGGGTGCTTTTGCGCACATTTTGCCCTTATAAAGTTACATGGTTTGTCCACGCGTTTTCGCGGGGGTGGGGGGTGAATTTTGAAATAATCGTTTTTTTGAAAAAGTGGTCGCCTCGAGTACCGTATAGGATGACTAGACGAGTACAACGCCTTTTCGGCAAATTCATACTTCGTCGGCAGATTAAGGACCGCGCTCCCGAGGGTAGGTAGTATTCGAGGAGAGGTTTACGTGAAAAAATTGGAGGGGCAGTGGGGGGTCGTGGGGTGCTAATTTCGGAACGCGCCTTTTCGGCAAAATCGCGGGGTGTGTGTCGTTCTGCGTCGTGAGCGACGCAAAAAAGCCTTATGACCGAATTCGATCCGACGCATCGTAACGGCGTGGCGGCCGTCGGCGCGCCGAAAATTTTCGATCGACCGAAAAAAAATAGTAAATACGCAGATGAAAGAACGCGCTTCCGTGGGGAGCCGTCGTTCGACGAGAGGTTTTTTGAAAAAAGTTCTATGGGGGCGAGGAGGGGGGGCTAATTTTGGAAAACGCTTTTTTGGCAAATTTGCGCGCGGCGTGTCGTTCTACGTCGCGAACAACGCAAAAAAGTCTTATGACCGAATTCGATCCGACGCGTCGTTACGGCGACAGAGGACGATACCTTGCACAGCGCCAAGGGTGCGTGTAGCGCACGCTTAACTTATGCACATCAGAATTGGATACGGGGGTTAGTCGTTCAGGTCCTCATACTGTTCACCCACATATACTGTTCACCCGTTCTCACTTGTTATATACCGCTAATGAGGAACGGGAGTGGGGTCTAAAGTGCACTGGGGGGCGCGACGAATTTTTTACGTAAAAGGGGGGATTTTGTGCACATTTCGCCCTTAAAAACTTACATGGTTTGTCCGCGCGTTTTTGCGGGGGGTGGGGGGTGAATTTGGAAATAATCGTTTTTTCGAAAAAGTGGTCGCCTCGAGTAGGTTATGGGACGACTAGACGAGTATAACGCCGTCGAGATCGCTTTGATAGCTCTTCCGCTCGCCGAGATATAAGCCCCAGAAAATCCCCCCCGTTGCCGCCCAATGAGCAACAAGAGTAGCGCCATTTCGGCAAATTTGCGCACGGCGTATCGTTATACGTCGCGAACGACGTAAAAAAGTCTTATGACCGAATTCGATCCGAAGTGTCGTAACGGCGCAGCGGCGTTCGACGCGCCGAAAATTTTCCATCGTCCGAAAAAAATACTTCGTCGGCAGATTAAGAACCACGCTCCCGTAGGCAGGTATTATTCGAGGAGTGGCTTACGTGAAAAATTTGGAGGGGGGTCGGGGAGGGGGGGCTAATTTTGGAACGCGCCTTTCCGGCAAATTCGCGGGGGGCGTGTCATTCTACGTCGCGAAAGGCGTAAAAATGTCAAATGACCGAATTCGATCCGACGCGTCGTAACGGCGTGGCGGCCTTCGACGCGCCGAACATTTTCGATCGTCCGGAAAAATACTTCGTCGGCAGATTAAGGACCGCGCTCCCGTGGGTAGGTAGTATTCGAGGAGAGGTTTACGTGAAAAAATTGGAGGGGGGAGTGGGGGTCGGGGGAGGGGGAGATAATTTCGGAACGCGCCTTTTCGGCAAAATCGCGGGGTGCGTGTCGTTCTGCGTCGCGAACGACGCAAAAAAGTCTTATGACCGAATTCGATCCGACGCATCGTAACGGCGTGGCAGCCGTCGACGCGCCGAAAATTTTCGATCGACCGAAAAAAATAGTTAATACGCAGATGAAGGAACGCGCTTCCGTGGGGGGCCGTCGTTCGACGAGAGGTTTTTGAAAAAAAATCGAGGGGGGTGGGGGGTCGAGGAGGGGGGGCTAATTTTGGAAAACGCCTTTTCGGCAAATTCGCACGCGGCGTGTCGTTCTACGTCGCGAACGACGCAAAAAAGTCTTATGACCGAATTCGATCCGACGCGTCGTTACGGCGACAGAGGACGATGCCTTGCACAGCGCCAAGGGTGCGCGTAGCGCACGCTTAACTTATGCACATATCAGAATTGGATACGGGGGTTAGCCGTTCAGGTCCTCATACTGTTCAACCGCATATACTGTTCACCCGTTCTCACTTGTTTATACGTTTTTAGTGTCCTGAAGAAACTAATAAATATAGCGAAACGTCGACAATTTAAAAAAAGATAAATTTTGTTTAATTCACTTGAAAAATGTATTATATATATATATATATATATATATATATATATATATATATATATGTCGGGGTATTTGCCCGCTGAGTAGTTGTTTCCTTCAAATCATATTTAATAGTATATATATATATATATATATATATATATATATATATATATATATATATATATATATATATATATATATATATATATATATATATATATATATATATATATATATATATATATATATATATATATATATATATTTTAATAGTGGTGAGAGGTATGAAACTTCTCATATGGTCTGAATGCTACTATCCGACCGACATCGATGCAAGTCGCTATCCGCCACAGAGACTTCTAGGATGTCGGTCGGATAGTAGCATTCAGACCATATGAGAAGTTTCATACCTCTCACCACTCACTTCACCTTAGTTAGTATATAACTAGCAGGTTGGCCACTATCATTTGTCTGTTCCATAACCTATTGCCATAGGTTATGGAACAGACTGAAGAGAACAAATAAGTTCGAAATCGATCTATGTCTGGTTAGGAATTGACAAATGATATTGGCTTTCCATCTATCATGATTTGAAGGTGTAATTCAATGTAGGTCGGGGTATTTGCCCGCTGAGTAGTTGTTTCCTTCAAATCGTATTTAATATATATGTATATATATATATATGCATATATATGTATATATATATATATATATATATATATATATATATATAAATATATATATATATATATATATATATATATATATATATATATATATATATATATATATATATATATATATATATATATGTATATATATATATTCATTGGATCAAAAAAATCATTCAAGAAATTAAAAAATATTCTATGCTGTTAGGGCAAATACTTAAATAAAACTCATGTACTGAAATTTTGTACACGTTTAACTTCATAAAATGGGGTTAGGATAAATTTGACTGATTGGCATTTGAAATGTCTAATTTAGTTACAAAAATGTCAATATGTCAGTAAGAAAAATTTATTCGAATGACGCTGATAATTATTTAAAAATTTTAATGAAACGTTTTAAGGCACGCTTTTAAAATTTAATTGAGGTAAGTCAAGAATTAGATAGATTTAGATTAGGATGTGGTAAGTAAGCCCCAAGGAAGAAAAATAAAAATTTAGAGAACGCCACAAATAACGTTTGGATAATATTGAAATAATATTTTAGTAGCCAAATACTACACCTACTTTAGTATATTATTTTGTTTATACATGAACTAAAGTTTTATGTTAAATAATTTTTAGATGAAGATTTTGAAACCAAATACAGAACAATGGGATATATTTATGAAAATGCCCTTTCCTTTTAATTTCAAAGTGTATATTTTCGATATACAAAATCCTTATGAAATTTTACAAGGAGCGAAACCTGTGGTTAAGGAAACTGGACCTTACGTATACAGGTAAGACACATATAATTATATTAATATCTTAAAAAGTATTAAACATCTAGAATAAGTTAATAAAAATGCTTTTTCTGCGACGGCGATCAACCGAAAAATAGACGTTTTCTGGATGACTTTTCTGTCAGAAAGTGTAAGGTCTAGTCCCAAAAATAACGATTTTCCAGACTATCAGTAGTCCCGTAAAAAGTTCTATATAGTAAAAAATTCAACAAAAATCAATGTAGTTGAAATGCCCAGCTATGTGTTCTTGCTGAAATAACGTGACACTAAACTACATGTGCTTTTAACAATTTATAAATCAAACTGTGTTGTTAATTATTATTTATGAAATGTTTAAAGTGTTAAAAAGCCTGAAGTGTTTAAGTCATGGAACGTAGTGATGAAAGCGATTTGCAAAATAATTGTTAAACCAAGTTTTTTTCTTTTAATTATTACAATAATAGGAATGATGTAGATAATTTCCTGGGCTTTCGGTCATTTAAATAAATAAGAACAATATTTATTTTTTTACGTTTCGGTTTATTATAACCATCGTTAGAAAACTATAATTAATTACACAAAAATTATAATGTTATGTTATGCTGTGTACTTACAATATGAATTATTTTGGTATTTTTTTGGTACTAGTTTACATTTTATGACTATTGCAGATGAGTGTTTATAGGTGACTGAAAGTTTTCTGGCTTGTGGTGCTGTTTTTTTATGTTAACTGTGAAAAGGTGTGATTTATGTGTATATTATTAAGTGTGATATATTTCTTACATTAGTAGTGTGAATTATTAGGATTAAACAATTTATTTTATGTGTGGGTCTTGATGGAAAGACGTAAAAAACTTGTTAGTTTTTATTTTTATAAATGTGTTACAAATTATCCCCTTTATATTTAACTTAATAAGCTGAAATATGTTTCGCTTAAATTCTCAATATCTGTATGGTTGTTAATTGCTTTATTATGTCTTTTAATTTGTAGCATTTCATTTATTGTTCTTCGGTGGTAGTTTAGTTCTCTTTCTAGTACCTATGTTTATATTGTTAAAGTCAAAACTATGGTTGTAGTCTAATGCATATTTCGTAAGCGATGTAGAATTTGGATTCGCTGTTTTTATATTATATTTATGTGTATGTATATTCTTTTGTGCAGGTATTGTTTAGATTGGCTTATATATGTGCTGTTACAGTTATTGCAGTTTATTTTGTAAACGGTACTAGTTTCGTTTTTTTGGTTGTAATATAGGGTTAAGTTTTGTAAAGAATTTTTTTTGTCGTGTTATGCGGTTTATGTGCAATTGATATATTATGTTTTTTTAATACGTTTGAGATGTTTTCTGATACTTTGTAATAGGGCATAGAGATATATTTCTTATTATTTTGGTTTGATGGATTCCTTGTTTTATTATATATTGTATGTATTTTTTTTTTATTATAGGTTCATAGAAATTTTTTAGGGTGAGTTTGTTTCAAGAACTTTTAAAATTTTTTTTTATATTATTGGGTCTGTACTTTGGGTGTGAAAGTTGAATGACGCGATCTGTTAGGCTGTTGACGACACTTTTTTTTTAGCTATTAGGTGTGTTTGAGTTAAAATTTAGGTATCTTTGAAACCAAATTTCTTTCGTGTACCAGTTTGTATTAATGATGCCTGATTCGTTATATTTGACAGTTATATCAAGGAAATTTATACTATTTACTTTTTCTATTTCGGTGGTGAATTGCAAGCGTGGGTGATAATTATTGAAACAGTTAACTGTATATAATCTATTTTATTTTTTGGTAGGCAAATAATACAGTCATCTACGGATCTTTTGGTCCAAGACTGAATAGTACAGTAAACAAGAAAACTTTAATTTAATGAAAGATTAATGTTATCCATTGAAGGTGTAACGTTGTTCGGAAAAGATAGATAATGTAATATTGATGTTTCTTTAAATATAAAATGTCACGCAAATAAATGTTTTGCTTTTTAACATTTAAAAGTACATATTAAAATTATATTTTTCTAACGTTACAATGATCGTTAATAGAACATTTAACAACCATGAATAAGAGTCCAGATTTTGTGTTTTTTAAATGTATTTTTAACTTTTTTAAAGTAGAATAGTACACACGAATTTATATTTCTCTAATATTATCAACGATGCCTTGAATTTATGCCAACTTTTGATGTAATTGGTCCCACTGTGCGACGGTTAACGACGTCGTTGTGAGTTACAGAATAGCCATGTTAGTAATACTGAAATAAATAAGTTTCAACAAACACCAAAACAGTAAATAATGCATTCGACCTACGTTTCACCAACCATGTTCATCTGCAGATAATTAAAGTTTTAATCATCTTCAGATGATGCCCACTTGGTTGGCGAAATATATGTACTTTGAGTGCCTTTTATCGTTTTGATGTTTGTGAAAACTTATTTATTTCATTGATACTAAAAGTAAGTTTAATGTCTAATCAAAGTTAAAAACTATCTTATCCGTTTAATAAATGTTTTAAAAATTGTGTATTATAATATTAAAAAATATTTATAGAATCTAAAATTTAATTCTAATTAAGGTTTCAACCCTCAATGCTTATTTTTCCAGTGTGGTTTCTCAAAATAATAAAACTTGGTTATCATAACAGGCCATGGAACTCTGCATTAGCAAATTGGGTAACTGAAAAATTTATACAACTTAAAAATAAAATATTTTATTCTTTATGTGAATAAATTATTCTTCAATATATTCTGATATACCTGAGACAAAAAATTATATTCTGGTTCTTTCTGAAATTTCAAATTGGCAAAATTTTACATGACTATATTAATATTTGTAATGTGCGTAAAATATCTAAAAACATTAATTAAAATTAACCCTATGCACTCCGTTGGTGCTGCTATGGGAACATGCATAATCCGTGTTGCAACCGTACAGTAACAACCCATATAAAAAATTTTGGAGTACAAAGGGCATAGAGTTGTAATGCTATTTTATTATAAAAAGCAATATTATCACTAAATTTAATCTTCTTTAAAAATGGAATTTTAACATGTTTTAACAATTAATTATTAATCTAATTAAATATTGTAGTTGATTTGTAAAATCTAAATTAAAGTTATACCAAAATAGAAAGCAACACTAATAGACAATAGACGATTTTAAGCCCTTTTTTATTTTTTTTTTTGTACTCTATATTTTCGAACATTTTTAATTACTATATACAGTCGAACTCGAGTTGGATAAAATTTGAGTTAAAGCAAATACTTCTAAAATGAAGTATATATGAAGGACACAGAAACATATTCGGGTTAGAGAATTGCGATATATAGAAATTCAAGTCATAGAAGTTCGACTGTATTTTAATAAACTGATTAGTGAATCATAGCCAATTCATTTAACACTTAAAATTCTTTGTGTTGTGCGTGTTTCAGTGTGTGCGTGTGCGTGGGTGCGTGTGTGTGTGTATACTACTACTAATCCAAATTTGGCTTTTAAGATTGTCAACATTTTAGGTGACACATTAAATTTGGTGAATGTGGTACCACCAGAAGCGACACAGTGAATGAAAGAAGAAAATATCTAATGTCGCCAGCACATAACTTTCTTACACCAGTATATATCGTCCTGATCTAAAAAAATCATTCTGTTTAATTCCTCAGTTACCTCAATTAAATTTTAAAAACGTACTTTGAAATGTTTCATAAAAATTTTTTTAATAATTATCAGCGTCCTTCGATACTGCCAATAATAATTCAAGTCATATATTTTAATAATTTCTTCTTATTGACATTGACATTTTTGTAACTAAATTAGATATTTCAAATGTCAAACTGCCAGATTTATCCTAACCCCATTTTATGATGTCAAATGCGTACAAAATTTCAGTTTACATCAGCTTTATTTAAGTACTTGAAAAATATATTTTATTCGCTTGATATAGTAGACATGATTTATAATCTTTCACCAAGAATATATTTTTTTGTATAGTCAAATACAAAAAAAGTTTGGGTCCAGTGGACCCCTTCTCAGCTGGTCAATTTTGCTCATCACTGTATTTTGCCCAACAAGTGCACCAAATTTGTAAGCTTTATCTCAAAAACTGTGGCTGCTATCGCGATACTATAGACATGCAGACAGATCTTTTTCCATAATGTTATGGTTTTTTATTATAATTCGTCGAGAATCGTCCAGAAATGCAATAATTTTTTTTTCCGTAATTGCACCTATTTTCTTCTTTCATTTATTATGTCTCTTCTGGTGGTACCACATTCACCAAATTTAATGTGTCACCTAAAATGTTGTTGACAAACTTGACTGCAAAATTGGGAAATCTCCCATTAATATTTTTTGAGTTATCGTGGATACACACATACACACACACATAGCCACACGCACGCACGCACGCACGCACGCCCGCACGCACGCACCCACGCGCGCGCGCACACACACACTCCCACACGCGTACGCACGCACGCACGCACGTAACCCACCCACCCACCCACGCACCCACACACCCACACACACACACACACACGCACGCACGCACGCACGCACGTAGCCATGTTGATTACGTCATGCTGATTACGCAGGTATTTTTCATTTTACAATACACTCGCTCGTTTTCGAATACATTCCTATAGTTATTGTGGGGACATCTTATATGTAATATAAATTGTGTATACGTGTACCCACTTTAATTGCCAAATAAAACTTGTGTATATGAGCCCACAATAAATTTAAAATGGAATGTGTGTAAGTTCCCGCAATAATATATGAGTCTTACTTTTTGTGTATACGATGAAATATTTAGTTTTTTGTAGTTTTTCACTTTTGTTTTAAGAATTACTTCTAAGATAGCGATAATTGGTCAGTGGATTATTCGATTACAGGTAATTATTTGATCTCATACTCATTGTGTTATTTTCTGAAAATTGAACTGAACTGATGTCCAGGTTTTTTGTTCTAATCTATAACAAATATAGTCAAATAACAAATCTAGCAAACCAAACTATTTAAAATTGACAAACGACAGTATCAACACCAACAGAAGTTGTCCCTCTATAGGTGAACAGCGTAAGTTAATTTGAAGCGTTCGGGTTTCATGTAGAACGGTTCGTGGATCGTTCAGAACTAAGAGAAGTGAGCACCTGGTTCTGCGCAATTTATGTATCGTCTTAGAACTGTTCATATAAACTGTCTCACAGCAGCCAAGAATCTTGTGTCGCAGCTAAGAAGCTCAAGTTAGTTTAAACTTCTTGCATTGTAGCCGCAGGGGCGTGCTCAGATTAGACACTCAAGGTTGTGCCGTTACTATGGCGCTTTCATAAATGATCATTTAATTACATTCTTAAAGTCATTTTTGATATTTTGGACACAAAAAAGGAACTAAACGGTCACTAATTATATAATTATGTAACTATTTATAATCACGGTATTATACTGTGCTTTCATATTCATAGTTTTGAAGTTAATTAGGTATTGAAACGGAATTAAATAGTCACGTAGTTTGATGAAAGCAAGTGTCAGAGGTGATACAAAAATTTCTCTAGATGAAAATGTATTATTTTTTTTCATACAGTTGAAATTAATTCGAAATGCAAAGCAGAGGCTATGGTATATACACAAGCTCGCGACTTTAACACTTCATGTTTATTAAGAAAAACTCAAGTTTATAAAATGTTATGATCGCTTTCCTTCTATTTTATTAATATGTTATTTGTTTAATTTTTCTCTTGGATTTTTTTAACTGCGAATACTTTTTTCAATTGTTTGAAAATCTACTATAAATTTAGTTCTACTCAAATTGCATTATAGACCTTATTTTTGCTTGAAAATGTTGGTAAATCATTTATTTTATATACACTGTCTCCCAGGATTGATGCAACAAGAGAGATGTGTTGGACCAAACATTTTTGGATTTGAATGTTATATTTTGGGATAAAGCTCGTCTGATTTAAAACTAACTTTGAGTATGTTTTCGCTTTTGAAAATCAAGAGTACCTTGACAGCTAATAAGAAAACAATTTTTTCTACAACCGAGCGAAAAGTGCAACTTTGCGCTTCCAAAAGAAAGCGCAAAGTTGCACTTTTCCGAGGAGCGAGCGTTTTTTTTACTTTGTCGCTCGCATGATTAGTTACCATGAAAACCATAATAAAGAAACGTCTAGTGTATCTACGACTTTTAACACAAAAGTAAGCATTGGGGGTATTTGACAGTTCAGATTCCAAAAACATTTAGATTTTGTTATACATAGATATAAATCATAAAATGACAGTATTTAAATAAATAATTAATAGGTACTAAAGCAATTTTTTATTTTATTTTGCAGTAAATTCCATTTTAACAAACATTTCTACAAAAACACGTGTAGCGCAAATTGATGCTCACGTTTTGAAATCTGAAGTGTCAAATTTGAGGTTATCAATAATTATTAATTTTTACCAAACATTTTTATAAAAACACCGGTTATAGAAAAAATTCTGTGTGCAATTCGAGCATAAAGTGACGTTACCGCTCTCGCGAGATAACTGCGCTCAGATACGCATCGCGCGTCAAACTTCTCGCTCAGAGCGACAATATATCACTTTGCGCTCTTAATACACAAATAGCTATTTTCGTCCGGTAAAATACCTTATCCCTTCATATTGTGGCAAACGTTATTGAGAACAGTTGTGTGGATATGAAAGAATACATATGGTCCCATGCAAAATGACTAGCTGATTGACTTTGATTAAAATGTTGTTTTTCAGATGATACGGTATGTGCTCGAAATACTCAATGTAGCAGATCGATTGTCTCGAAATTATGCTTTACAACATATAACTTTGCATTATACACCCTTAAAACACAATTCCTTATTTCGAGTGGAGACGGTTTTTCAACGTAGGTGGATTTTTCTGAAACAGGGACATCATTTTACATTCTGAACAACTTTTCTTAATAACATTTTGCTATATTACGAACGAATATAAGGTATTTTATTTGACATGAAAATAGTACTTTATTTAAAGAGTCCCTTTACAAAAAACCAAAAATAATCAGTTTTAAACCGCTTAATCCCAGAATATAAAATTCGAATCCAAAGTTTTATTACATCAACCTTGGGACAACACCGTTATAAATATGATGTTGGAACAGCTAAGTGGAGAAACACTCAAATCGAAGGAGTTCAGCTAAGCTATGATCTAATCGTCATGCGCGATAGGAGTTTTCTATTCTGTTTAGTTGGTTTGTACATGATTTACTGCTCATGCTTATTTGTTGATAATTATACTCTACGAGTTGAATAGTTTGTTCGTTATTATAGTTTACCTCAGATTTACTGGGCACATAAAAAATGTCGGCGTCTTTGATCTTCACCGCGCCATCAAACACGCCGACATTTTTTATGTGCCCAGTAAATCTGAGGTAAACTATACATGGCAGTGTGTTGATATATTGAAAATCTGCCAATTTTAATTGATAATTTTTTCGGACAATAAATTTGGAGTTGAAATATTTTGAAACATCGCCTTCTCTTCGTTACGTCGCCACCTTTAATCATTTTACTTCTGTCGTAAAAGATATAGAGACTTAAAGCAACACCATGCAAGAACGTAAACGTAAATGCTTTGACGTAAACATGACAGAGATGATACGGTCGTGACTTTAAAAGTGTAGTTATAAAGCATCGTTTGGAACGTAATAACGTATATATACGGGCAGGTCGCACGAAGGTCGTTTATTGTTGTTCTGTTGAACTGTATACTACGTAGTTCACTGTCTGTGCGTTTTAACTTAACCTCACTTTTTTGGATAATTATTAGAATTTTATTTAGAAAATAATAAGGTGCCTATAGGTATGGAAGAAATTGTTAACACCTTTGAATGAGGATAGTGATGATGATGATGGAGTTCAACTCAATTCATAAACTTATTTGAACTGTTGGATTCTACCAAATTCTTGATTTTATCTTTTAAAGTTTTAATAGAAATTAATTTTCCCGTGATTTGTAAGTATATTATTTTTCATTTGGATTGAATTTCATCGTCCAGGGTTCTCGTATGGTTTATGGCATACGATTTCCTTTGTAAGATGTAAATCGTTCTCACTTGTAAAATGAGTTCTTTTATTATTATTCATTACTTGTTTATATAATATAAACAAGTTTATATAATATAAACAAGTAATGAATAATTATTGTTAGTCTTTGCTGTTACTTGCGTTTGGTTTCATATTATGAAATTACCAGTTGTTCGGGTTGAAGTGGATGTTTCCGAAGTCACACTCGGCTCGATATCGCTACATCTTTTCAATACGTACGTTCACGCAAAGTTACGTTGGACGTAAGTATAAACATACGAAAAATTGCCACTACGCATGCGTAGCTGTCATTCGCTACGTTTAAGTTTACGTTCTTGGTGTTGATTTAAGTCTCTATTTATTTACACACGATAGTTTACCAAACAAAACCAACTGCGCAAGTTATTTTATATTGTCCAACTATACAACTATAGTTCGCCCGTATGGTTCATTTACGTAGCTTCCATTACCGTCGAATGCTCTACTAGTGTACAGTTCAACAGCATGCCGCGACACGAATTGTGCATCTCCATCTCTAATAGTTAGCTCAAAAGCCTAGCAGCGCTACTATAGCCACAGCTCTTCACAAATAATCGACCACCCTTTGCCGCGCACCTCTTTCCAGCTTTAATCAGTTCTAAGAATTCACATTTAATAATACGTATGCAAATTTTGTTTCGCGCATACGCAGTGAGCTTTCATTACCGTCGAGTGCGCAGATCCTGCCATAATAGCTTTCTATTGCTCATCTCAAATGCCCTACTTGTGTACAGTTCAACTGCATGTCAAGACACGAACTGCGCAACTCCATATCTAATAGATAGCTCAAAAGCCCACTGCGCTACTGATTAGTGGTGCAGTGGGCTTAGTGTGGTTACATTAACTAGTCACAGCTCTTCACAAAGAATTGACCTCCCTTTGCCGCGCATCCCTTTTCAGCTTTAATCAGTTGTAAGAATTCATATTTAATAATACGTATGCAAATTTTGTTTCGCGCATGCGCATTGAGCTTCCATTACCGTCGAGTGCGCAGATCCTGCCTTAATATAATTTTACTGCGCATCTAAAATACCCTACTTGTGTACAGTTAAACTGCATGCCACGACACGAACTGCGCAACTTTATCTCTAGTAGTTAGCTCAAAAACTCACTGCGTTACTAGCCACATAAACTAGTCACAGCTCTTTACAAAGAATTGACCTTCCTTTGCCGCGCATCTCTTTCCAGCTTTAATTAGTTGTAAGAATTCATATTTAATAATACTTATGCAAATTTTGTTTCGCGCATGCGTATTGAGCTTCCAATATCGTTGAGTGCGCAGATCCGCAGTAATAGCTTTCTACTGTGCATCGAAAATGCCCTACTTGTGTACAGTTCAACTGCATCTCAAGACACAAACTGCGCAACTCCATCTCTAATAATTATCTCAAAAGCCCACTGCGCTACTAGCCACATTAACTAGTCACATTTCTTCTCAAAGAATCGAGCTCTCTTTGCCACGCATTCCTTTCCAGCTTTAATAAGTTGTAAGAATTCACATTTAATAATACGTGAACAAATTTTCCTCCACCAATACGCATTTAGTTTCGCGCATGCGCATTATATTTTCACATGCGATTTATGGCATGATTTACTGACCTTCAGTAACCTTCAGTGATTTCTAGTAATTTCCTCCGTTAGCTTCCACGGATTATACAATGAACTCGATTTTCCCCTCGCGTCTCTTCCATATTTGTTTTGAACATTTAATATTCGTAATTAAAAGACAAACTTTAACATTCGACCTTACCTTGAATATTTTCCATACCATAATTTAAATGTCCACACAATAATTGGGGGCTATGAATTTCTATACACAATAATATACAAAATGCTGAAACTGCGTTAAAATAATAAACGATGTAGAGGGCGTCACTTCCCAGTAACTGCAAAGTGCCCATAACCATAGGTGAATTAACTAATGTATAGATGTGTATACAACAGTTCAATTTACCACATTGTGGGGACTATAGAAATGTTCATATAACTTTCGTAAAAGTAGAGATGAAATAATATAAAATAAATAACCGACATAGCAAGAAATAATAGAATATTAGAACGTGGTTTAAAGATTAATTAATATACATGAGAAAACAGCATTTTCAGTGAAAAATATAGTGGGGACGCGACACACACACACACGCACACGCACACACACACGCACACGCCCACGCACACGCACACACACACACACACACACCCACACACACACACACACGCACACAAACTCCCCCAAAAAACCCATGGAAAAAGAAAAAACAAGAAAAAGTCAACGTACCCGTTGAATCAGAGCTCCCTAGCTCAGAAGTGGAGGTGGTGGCCACCGAGCCGCTACCTCACCAGGAGGTAGATCTTCTGAGATCTCCTAGTGACGAGTCTGAGGATGGACCGAAAGGTTCTACCACGGACGAAGTCACCGAGGATGCCCTCAGAAAAAAGAGGGAAAGGAGAAAGGCATATAAGGAGAAAGGCATATAAGAAGAAAGTCAGAAGCAGGAGGAACGAGCAGAAGGCCAAAAGTTCAGTGCCGGGCGATTCACTTCGACCGGTAGAGCTGGAGGGCTCTGTTCTAGCCTCTTCTGCTTCGGCGAGCGCCAACCAACCGGCCCCGAGTTCTAGGCTTACCGTCAAGGAAAGCCAGGAGCATCGGACTGGTAGGCAGGCGTACAGAGACCGACCCTCTAACACGAGAGGCTCTAAGGCAAGGTGGGCAAGAAGGGAGGAAAGAAAGGAAGCCAAAAGGCAACCCATCTCACTCCCTTCTGCTCTTGCTTCGGTGAGGGGGGTAGAGGAACCTGGGAGTCGGCAAAGACCTCCAACTACTCAGCCTCCGACCAAGGGCTCCAAGCGGCAGAGGGTTGCGGAAAAGACCACTCCTCCAGAGCGGCGGAACAAGCGGGCCAGGGCGGTCCGGACGCCTTTGAGGCCAGCAGGTGATGCGGTCCATGTGTCTCCCTTACTTAGGGGAAGCACAGGGGCTGCAAACCTGCGGGCTTCTGGGGCCGGGCCACAACTGGCCAGCTATAGTTCTGCTGCCAGGAGAAGAAAATCAGGTCGTTATAATGTCTAGCCGCGAGGCTGGTATTATCACACCTGAAGAGGCAGGGCGTCTGAGAGGACATCTCTTGGTGGAGATGTTGCGGACCATGGCGGGCCCGGAAGGGGGTCCTCAGGGTCCGGAACTTCATTTCAGGAACTCGGGCCGGGTAGAACCGGGCTGGTTCCTGATATCCGCCAAGGATGAAACCTCCAGACGTTGGCTCCCTAGAGGACTGGGCAACTCTGGTCGAGGAAGACGTCAGCTTCCGCGCTTTGCGAGCGGCTGATGCCCCATGGCCGGAGAGGGTTGGCTTCTGGCTAAGAAGCCAAGAGGTCGACCTTAGCCAAGTCCTTAGAGTGTTGGCGCTCCAGAACCGCTCCCTCAACATTGGGACATGGCGGCATCTGAAGACAACAGGAGATCCTGGTGGGTGGCACCTGATCTTCATGGTTGGCCAAGACACGATCAGACACCTGGAGGACGCCGGGTGGGTGCTCTACTATGAGCTGGTAACTCTGACAGTGCGCAGGTTATCGGCTTGGGGTGGAGCCACTCGCCAGGGGCCTTCTGGGATCGACATGTCGAGGCCGACCGAGGAGAAAGGGAAATAGGTCACCCAAACCCGCACCATGCAGATCCCCCCATGGACCTATTGCGGGTGAGTCAAATAAATCTCCAGCACAGTCAGGATGCCACTGGGGAACTGGTGAATATCTTGACAGGTAAAACTGGAGAAATTGTACTAATTCAGGAACCCTACGTTTTTAGGAATCGAGGGGATTAGGAATGTCCGGCTACCAGGTGATAGTCGGAAAGGAAGGAGGGGACGACCGACCAAGAACTTGTATAGTAGCCTCCAAGGATCTGCAGTTGGTGCCACTGCCCCAACTTGGAACCAAGGATGCTACAACAGTCGTCCTAGAATACAAGGTAAGAAATATTAAATGTAAGGTAGTAGTTAACAGTATTTATCTTCCATATGATAAAGCGCGACTACCGCCTACTCAGGAATTAGAAGATATAGTCGCATTTGCAAGGAATGAAGGTCTTCCATTAATAATTGGATGCGACGCCAATGCTCATCATATAGTGTGGGGCAGCTCCGACGTCAACACCCGGGGCGAAGCTCTACTAGAGTACCTGGCGTCGACGAACCTACAGGTTATGAACAGAGCCAACGTTTATCAACCGCATCCGCCAGGAGGTGATAGATGTTACGCTGGTCTCTCAAAGTTTGATGGAAAAAATGTCTTACTGGAGGGTAACTCAGGATATCTCGATGTCCGTTCACAGGATGATTAGATTCGAGATTGGGTCCGATAGGACAGAGGACACCCTCCGAAGAAATCCAAGGTAAACTGACTGGGAGAGGTATCTCCTTACTCTGGCAAGTCTTCAAGACGAACCGGGGGGAGGATTATCTCCCCTGAGGAATTGGACATAAAGGTAGAAAGCCTAGAAAGTCATATAGTCTCAGCATATGAGGAAGCCTGCCCACTCAAGGCGGTGGGAGTACGTAGGGCCCGATGGTGGAGTAGGTCGCTTGATGATCTGCACCGCACGGCCAGACGTGCTAACAATCGAGCCGTCAAGAGAGGGACGGATTCCTCATGGGACGACTTCAAGGAGGCTAGGAGAAATTTTAAAAAGGAACTAAGGCGTAGCAAGAGAGAAAGCTGGCGGCAGTATTGTGGGGGAAATGAACTCCCTACCGGAAACCGCCAAACTGATGAAAATACTCAGCTGCGAGACAATGGAGACAATAGAATCACTACGAAGGCAAGATGGGACTTGGACTACTTCTGGGGAGGAGTCATTAAGACACCTCTTAGAGGTTCACTTCCCGGGCGAATGCCCTGCCGTTGCAGTACCCTCGGAGGGGGCCGATGCCACCAGTTGACTGGCGGCTTGCCGAGGAGATTGTAAAGGACGGAGCTGTAGTCTGGGCAGTGAATGAGTTCGAGCCCTTTAAAGCAGCGGGGCCAGACGGGATCTTCCCAGCTCTGCTTCAGAAGGGCCTGGATATTCTTCTACCGCATTTAAGAGGAATATTTGTGGCCAGTCTGGCACTGGGATATGTTCCCCTGACCTGGAGGTGAGGTGAGCTAAAGTGGTCTTCATCCCCAAAGTGGGAAAAAGGACTACACAGCTGCCAAATCGTTTAGGGCGATCAGTCTCACGTCCTTCCTGCTAAAAGCACTGGAAAGGATAGTGGACAGATATCTGTTGGAAGGGGACCTAGCCAGGTACCCATTCCACAAGAATCGGCACGCATATAGGCGAGGGAGGTCCACGGAGACAGTCCCTCACGCTGTCGTGCATAAGGTAGAAAGGGCCCTCCTGCATAAGGAGGTCACCCTAGCAATATTTATTGATATAGAGGGTGCCTTTGATAAAGCAAGGACTACTACTAACTGCGATGCCCTTCGGACTAGAGGTACTGCTCCAGTACTGGTCAGAATGGTGAAATCTGCGCTGGAAGAGAGACGAGTTAGTGCTGCTTTAGGAGACTGCCAATTGGACATCGGGATGAGGGGCGGCTGTCCACAAGGCAGCTGCCTATCACCCCATCTATGGTGTCTAATAATGGATGGTCTCTTGGAGCGCCTAACTTCGGAAGGATTTTATGCGCAGGCATATGCGGACGACGGGCTGGTCCTAGTGACCGGCCGCTTGTTAAATGTCGTTTGCAACAAAACGCAGGTAGCTTGTAGAATAATAGAAAGATGGTGCGGCGAAACAGGTCTCTCAGTCAATCCATCTAAGACTGAGATGATCCTATTCACCAAGAGAAGGAAAATAGAGGATTTTAGGGGCACCAACCATGTACAGTAAACCTCTTGCGCTTGTGCAGGAGGTTAGGTACCTGGGAGTGACCCTAGATAGCAAACTGTCATGGAGGCCGCATATCGACAACGTCATCAAAAGTCGACTGCGACCTTCTGGCAATTGCGCCGAGCGGTAGGTAGGAACTGGGGCCTCAACCCACGGATCCTACACTGGCTGTACACGGCGGTCATCAGGCCTAGGCTCCAATATGGATCCGTGGTCTGGTGGCCGAGCGTGGACAGAGCGATTACGTCCCGAAAGCTGGCAAAAGTTCAGAGACTAGCCTGCCTAGGGATCACTGGCGCAATGAGGACGACACCGACAGTTGCTCTGGAGGTTCTGCTAGGCCTGCCAACGCTTCTCTCGTGGATAAAGAGGGAGGCTATGGCGGCCTATCTGAGAATGCGGGATTCTGGGAGCTGGCAGTGTTCAGGCAGAGCTGAAGGTCACGCAGCAATTGCTGGACTGACGGAGAGGGAAATCCCTCTCTGTCCTGAAGATGAGAGAAGCGAAAGATCAGCTAAGGTTGGAAAGGAATTACACTCTCACTCTTCCTAGTAGGGAGAAGTGGAGTGAAGGAAGAATTGACTTCCGCCCGGACTCTCTGTTGTGTTACACAGACGGATCTCGGCTGGCCACTAGACCGTCTTCCGGGGCGGGAATATATCTGGAAGGCAAAGAAGTACAGGAGAGCTTTGCTCTAGGCTCGTACACCACGGTCTTCCAGGCAGAGGTTTACGCCATCCTAGCGGTGGCAGGTAGGGCTGAGGTTAGGAATGGGGCGGAACAGATAAGTATACATCTGCTCCGACAGCCAGGCTGCTCTAAAGGCGGTGTGCTCCCCCAGGACGAGATCAGCTCTCGTCCATGAGTGTGGGAATGCCCTAGGAGAGCTGGCCAGGCATAAACAAGTGAGACTGGTATGGGTCCCGGGACATATGGGAGTTCCAGGCAACGAGAAGGCCGATGAATTGGCTAGACTCGGAGCCGAGGAACCATGTCACGGGCCTGAGCCTATGTTAGGTATTTCAAGAAGGTAGGTCACAACGGCCCTCAATGAGTGGGCCCACGAGACACTGAGGACGCACTGGAGGACCAACAGGGCCTGCAGGCAAACCCGAGATTTTGTGACGGGGCCGAACAAATCGAGATCGGCTTGGTTGCTGGGACGGAGTCGTAAAACTCTGAATCTCTTAATCGGTGTTCTGACAGGCCACTGCAGACTTAGGACGCATCTATCATTGATAGGTATTGAGGAAGACCCTACATGTCCAAGATGCAGGAGTGATGAAGACACATCTTACCACTTCCTGGGACAATGTGAAGCGTTTGGGCGCCTGAGACACAGTATCTTCGGTTCTGGGGCGCTTCTAAGGGGAGGAGATGAGCTCCCTCGCAATGAGTGACATCCTGACCTTCATCAGAAGGTCGGAAAGATTCGATGAGGAGCAAGAGAAGCACATGGCTGAGGGGACAGCTGGGGGTTGGTAAAAAAGGGCCCGTCTGTGGCCTACTTGCCAGGCGTCAGCCTCCCCACCATTACCATTACCATTACACACACGCTTGCTCGCGCACGCGCATGCACGCACACATGCGCGCGCGCACACACCACACACTAATCTACAGACATCATTCGGAAAATAGTCAGAATGGATTCAGGAGGGTTCAAAACATGTATATCAATCAAAATCTCGAAGTAGAAAAAAATCATGGTTACTATACTTCCTTATTTTAGGCATAAGAAAGCAAAAATACATGCTGCCATTTAAAAAAAAATGCCAATGACGCCATAGCTCAACAACAAAATACAAACAAAGAATGCCATTTATCAGAAAATATGCCTTTTTGAAAAACAAATTTGACTTGTCCGAGGATTTTTGCGAAAACCTTCCTGGAAAGTTTTATTGAATTTGTTCCATACATTATCACCAAATTGTATAAGTAGCAATGTTGCGCGGCGTCGACTCATTATGAATGCGATATTTGTCTCGATAGCACGTTACTGCGTGCGTTTATAGATTAATTTTACTATTGCTGTAATTACTTACATTCTCAACTGTGCTTATCAGCGCAATATTTTTTTCTTTTTCATTTAATTTTTTTGATTTTCTTTTTAAAAATTGTGCGTCTCCGCTGGATAATACTCCGACTTCCTATTCGAAATAGGAAATGGAGAGTGTCCCGAATCCAAAGGAAAGGTGACCATCCCTGTAGATCTGGGCTCAGTCGTGGCGACCTTTGAAGACCTCATAACCAGGATATATCCTGATATCGTCGATATCCAAAACAAGTTCATGGAGTCGCTGTGCAAGCATGTGATTCTGACCTCAAATATAACGACCAGGTTGCCGTCATTAACGATACTTTACTTAAGCCATTTGAAGGGGTAGAGATGGAGTACAAGTCTGTGGATGTAGTAGTACATACTGATGATACGATTCACTATCCTGTGAAATTTCTCAACACCCTCAACCCCACTGGACTCCCAGCCCACAAGTTTCTCCTCAAAGTGGATGCTCCAGTGATGCTGCTGCGGAACCTGGAATCCCCCAAATTCTGCAATGGCACCAGGCTGCGAGTGAAAGGCCTCCACGTAAATGTTTTCGAGGCCACAGTGTTAACCGGTTGTGCTCGAGAGGAATCGGTATTCATACCATGAATACCACTTATACTATCGGAGTATCTCTTCGAGTTCAAGAGGCTGCAGTTCCCTCTCAAGGTCTTTGCATGACTATTAACAAGTCGCAAGGGACAGTCGCTGAGGTTGGCAGGGATTGGTATTTAAAACGGTTGTCTCCATACGTCCTGCTTTGTGTTCTACCTTACTTACAAATATTATAAACCGTTCTACCGGAGAACCATTTTCAAGAACATCTTAAAATAACAGTGAGTTGATCAGTGTGAATGGTGCAGAATCGACAATTATTGAAAAGTATTTGGTATTTTCAATTTCTGATGAGAATTTTTCTCTTACACCAAATGCCATATGTAGTATAAATTCATAGTAAATGGTTGATGACAAATATGATACGTGTCCATTTCCTGGGTTTGGGTTTTCAAAAACGGAACAAGTTCCAACGATACTAGGTAATTTCCATTATTAATAGGATGTCAAACATTTTATAATTGCTATTACTCGTCTAAGTATATTAACCAGATAATCTCGTTCTGCAAGGTTTGTTTATAACCTTATGTTGTATCTATTTTACCTAGCTTATTCGATCGCACAAGATAATGCAATCTATAGTTGAGTTTTCGTGTCCAGTCGTTAAATTCAGTTACAGAGGAAGTTGGATGAAGAGGACTGACCACATTGAAAAATTATCCATTTGAGAGCTTAAGCTCTCGACGACTGGAACGCAAGCTAAGCAAATAAATGAATTAAGAAATTTTTTCCTTAATAGAACAATGTTCAAAGGGCTATCTCCAGGAAGCCGATTTTTGAAATATTTATGAACAGTAAACAAAAAAATCCGAAAATAATGTGATTTTGGATGATTTTCGAATTAAATAAAACAAAAACTGGACATATTTTCAAAAAGTGCCTCCTGAGGGTAGTATATTGAACGTTTGTCAATCGAAAAAAAAAACTTTTCAAAAAAAGTAACCATGTTAGTCATGGGATGTCGAGATCCGAACCTCTACCGACACCAAATTACTATGCTGATATATCTATATATCTTCTTATTTTTGACAACCGAAGAGTCCACTTAATTTGCAATATAAACATGCAGTATAAATTTCCGATAAGTGTGAAATACAAAAGTCTTTGACGACGTATAGTCTCTCCGTTGTGTAGTATTTTAAAAAATAGGTTTCTTGAAACGGTTCGACTTTGAGTACTATACATTTTTCCAAACTTCTCAAAATCCATTTTTAAATGTCTTGTACGAACGATTCTTAATTATGTAATCTAGTAAATTTTCGTTTACAGTCGATTCTGCTGGGTTTTCGTTCTTAAAAGGCAATTGTCACTTAAGATGCTTCGGTGGGCGTAATTGACTTGATTATTAAGGAAGAATCTTTACTATGAATAATATCAGTGTCAAATTAAGATTTATTAAGAATTATTCAAATTATTTACTTCCCACTGAAATAAGTATTGGTTGATGATTGTGGCTCATCCTTGGGTTCAGTACCTTGAATTGGTTGAAAGAACAAATTAAATTAAGGCACCCTTTTTGGTAATTCTTTTCTTACCTTTTTTCTTTTCAATATTCTTCCTTTCTCATCCGCTAAGTTTTCAGCATTTTCCACTCATTTTCATTAATGATACAAATAAAAACTAGCAAGGTAAACCTTTTGCACGTATTATACACACAATGCTCACTGACGGACTGATACCTGTTGACTGACTGAACTGACACTTTTCTAATAAAATCAAAATGAAGAACGATATGAAAGAATGAAGAACTTTCACAAAACAGATTAACAATAACTCTTTGCTTTAGTTACAGCCCACCGTATGGAACTGTTTATAACACTTATAATGGTAAAAAACATTATTTAAAAACAAATTAAGTTCCTCTTCTTGATAAAAGTTAAAATATAGAGTGGAATGAAAAATAATATAACTGAAAATTTTTTGTTAATTATTATTTACTGACTTTTACAAATCTTATCAATAAGTATAACATATATCTTTTTAAACAATTATTTTCCCGGCTATTTGCCAAAACGCTGAAACTTGGATTACAAAAAAAGATAATATGCACATTATGTTCAGTATTACTGACTCAATAATGTTATTTTTAATTTCAACTATTCTTTAAATGTGCTGGCTACCCTGATGAGCTAAGGCAAGCAGAAACACGTGTCGGTAGATATTTTAAAGTTTTTTAAAGTGAGTGTCAACTGGTGAGTACCTTGTGTTTTATTTTTTTTTTGGTTTTATTAGACAGAATAGTTGAAATTAAAAATAACATTATTGAGTCAGTAGTACTGAACATAATGTGCATATTATCTTTTTTTGTAATCCAAGTTTCAGCGTTTTGGCCGGGAAAAATAATTGTTTAAAAAGATATGTTATACTTATCTGTGATAAGATTTGTAAAAGTTAGTAAATAATAATTAACAAAAAATTTTCAGTTAATATTATTTTTCATTCCACTCTAGAAAACATTACTATTTCGAAAGAAAAGGTACAAATAATAATTTCAGATGATATAAAAACAACAACGACAAGCGGTATATACTACAGTTACTATTTTTTTCTGAAAAGCCAGAGATTTGTACTGCATCAACTTTAGTCAGTTATATTGAAAAGAATGCCTCATTTAGAAAATAAGTATAGAATTACTTATATCTTGCAATCAAGCAACCATATCAGCCTCTACACAAACTATTAATCGCTGGATCAAAAAAAACCTTAACGGAAGCTGAAATTGATCCAAGGTTTTTAATGATTATGCATGCAACATTCTCGGCATCTTTAAACATTGATTACTTCTCGAGACTATAAGTAAAACATTAGGGTCGGTGAAAATTCCGTAAATTTTGCTTAATTTTATAACATAACAAATCGTTGAATAATACAGTAGACTTTGCAAATTCAGTTGTACGAACAGGAATTATTTTTTATTAAGATACATATAGATCTATGTTAAATATTTAGATTGTGAATAAAATATTAGAGTTCCGAAAAGCGAAGCGAAAGCACGATATTCTTTAAAAACATCTACCTTGTGATCTAGAGGTCGAGGTGGTGAAATATAATAAGGTATACGATCAAACGAACTCTTTTCGATCGTAATTAGGTATATTATGAAACGCCGCGTTTTGATATCTCACTCCCATCCACACCCCTTACAAAATAAAACGCTAAAATCAACCGTGCTTTCTTAGGCCTTAAACATTATGACGCATAGTTCGGTGGAAATTGTAGATGAGAAGTTGAGTATGTTATCTTCTTATAATTTAAACTTTGTGGTCGTCATTAGCGACAAACATAGAATAGCTGTACTAATCTATTCAGACAAGGTGTGTTATAAAGTTAAGATCGAACCTCAAGAATTCGTTTGATAATATAATTATTCCTTAAATCTCCACTAGTCATTAGTCAGTAATCAATTGGGTAGTAGTAGCATTGACAGAATAAAATTTGTAAACTTAATGGTAGTAGAGTTCATATCAACAATCCTAACTTGGCATTTTAGCTACGCAGAGAGCGTCGAAACACCGTCGAATAAGTCGACGGTGTTTCGACAAAAAGCTTACGCCTTTTACCAAATTTTACAGGAGAGCTAAAAATTGATAAACATGTAAAATGTGTTAATCTAGATTTAATTTTTTTTTTAATAAAATTAAAAATCGTTAAACAAAAAATACCTTGTCAGGGTGTCGAAATAATTTGAGCATAACAGCCCATGCAACTATGAGATTTCGGCGTTTATTAATTTATAATCTCACTTTATTCACAACTAAAATTATCAATTACATTTCTCAACTTCAATTTTAACGATTCTCGAATTTTTGGTGGATTCAACCGTAGTGTTAGACGAAAGGCTCGACACTTAAGATATGTTTTCCACAGTTATGTCAATTTCAGATTATTGTCGCTTACGCCATTTTGTCGTAACACCGTCGAAATATCGCTAGTGTGAGACAGAGACATGTCAAACCGCTTTACATTGAAAGGGTGGGGGTAGCGTAGACTTCAATGCATCTTATGTTACTACCTATATAAACTTTTCCACAAAATAAAATTCTATTAGAAAATTCGTTTTTTTTTTTTCAAGTAGGTAATGCTTTTTTTGGCTAAATATTGTGACTTAAAATTTTTTGTTTAATTTTATCCGGTCATTAATGATAATTGATAAATATCTGTTTTAGAGTTTATAAATGGAAATCAGATGTAGAATGGAATTCAAACGATACCATATCATACTTTGGATATATGAGATTTGAATTTGATAAACAAGCTTCTGGAAAATATTCTGAAGAAGACAACGTTACCATCTTAAATACACCTTATAATGTAAGAAATTAATGTAATATTACATACACGGTATTCGGGAAAATATGTCTTGAAGGGATATCTATATATTTGAATTTAAGATGAAAATGTTATGCGAATGTTTCGGAATACGCCTTCCTGAAAAATTTGAGGATGACTTCTAAGTTTTTTTTGAATAACTTTTGATCTGTTTGATTAAAATTTGATCATCCTTAACACTGGTGTTGCACATTGTATTAAAATAAATGACCAACTTTTTTGAACATCTTTTAAGTTATTTTTGATCAGCATAAATTAATATACAGGGTGGGGCAATAGTGCGTTGGACCTCGATATCTCGAGTTCTACGATAGCTAGAAATTTTCAAAAAATTGCAAGTAAACTAGATAAAAAAGTCTATAACTGGAAATTATTTTCGAACATACAGGACGAGCCAAGACGAAATTACAGGACCAAGTGCCTTTTTTTTAAATGGAATGCTATATATATCAGTACATTTTTTTGAAGCCTCTTTCTAGGCTCTATTCATTCCTATATTATTATTGGCTATCTCCCAACCACTTTGATGTAATGAATTTTTTTGTTGAAATAATGCCATCTGCAGATGGATATTAAAAAAAATCTCCATAGTCACAATTATGGGTTTTAAGAAAAACTTATGTGAATACCAGTTACGAGACATTTAGTTAATATTTTTGAATCATTTTCATTTCCTAAAAATGTACAGGGTGGCCAAAAATTAGTATTCAATTAAGAACTTTTTAGATTGCCCTGTATGTTCGAAAATAATTTCCAGTTATAGACATTTTTATCTAGTTTACTTGCAATTCTTTAAAAAATTTCTGGCTATCGTAAAACTTGAGATATCGAGGTCCGACGCACTATTGCCCCACCCTGTATATTATGTTAATAAGTATAACTTGTTTCTTTTAACGGAAATATCAGGATTTAAATTTGTTTCTAACGATATATAACACGTCATAGAGAACTCATCTTAAGACAAATTTCCTACAAATAGAAAAAAGATACTAGACCAGGTTCGAATGACACCGTCTTCTTACAGTATTTGTCGCATTTCTAACCATGATGTGCTTATAGAGCGTAACGCAACTAATGTTCTGTTTTGCAATTCTTCTAAGTTATTAGAACGTTGTGTATATTTAATATTTTTCAAACAAATCAGCGCCAAAAATCTGCAGGTGTTATATCGGGAGATCTGACCGGCTACAAAATAGATTGTTCCCTAAAAATTCAGCAACTTACCTACCTATCCAATCCTCCTCAAATTGAACATTTAAATAATTGGTTGTTTCATGTAACGTCTGGTCTGGGGCATCATCGTGTTGAAAACATACTCTTTGAAATTGCCTTATAGGCGCATTGTCTACAAAAAGCTTCTATACTTGTCGCAGAATGTTAATAAAGGTTTCGGTATTCAAATTGCCGCGAAAAAAGTGAGGTGCTATTATTTGGTTTCCAATCAAATTACACGATACACCAAATCTAAATTGTCTTTAATGATTAACTGTAGCGGCTGCGTGGGCATTTTCTTTAGTCCGACGATAGTTATTATGCCAATTAATAAATCCGGCACTGAATATATGGACCTTCTCTGTCCATATAATATTTCCCTCAAAACCGGGCATTTCATTGCATCACCCCAAAAACTACTCATAAAAATCGAGACGTCTAAAATAATCTGGAGATTGGTGATTAAACCTAATTTTCTAAGATTTGATTTTTTTTTTTGGCGTTATTTTTTAGGACTCAAATTTTGGTGGATTCGAACTCTTACTTTAGTTTAGTGTCTTTTTTCTTTTTTCTTGATGGGAAATTTGTTAAATGTTTTGAGATGTGCTCGTTGCCCAATTATTTGTTAGTAGTTTTTTATAGGCTCTACAGTAAATATGATTTTTTTTTCAAAATAAATATGACATGTGGCATGTTACACTGGGTGATCCTTAAGTATACACATTTCGTGTCGTCCGGAACAAAATAATAAATGAAAGTGAAATTATCATATTTGTTAGTCTTCTTTGCCGATAACAACATAAAAAATAAAACGATTAAATTCCTATATTTTTTACAGGAGCGGACTGGCCTTAAAAAAAGGCGCGGGCTCTTGGTCGACCAGAGGTGCTAAAATTGTTGGTATTGAAAAAAGTCCTATATTTATTTATATTTTTTTATTCTGAAATAAACAAACCGTGTAAAAAATTAATATGTACCGGGTGATCAGCTAAAAATTCTGCGTTTTAAATCCATTTTTTTTTAAATATTGCTAGAAAAGATATATAAAAAATGGATCGGTGGCATATTCCATCAAGTTTTCGTATTGTTATGAGCTTATGTCTTGACGAATATACCCCACAAAATCACACTTTTTTAAATGGGACACCCTGTATGTTTTTCGATATATGAATAGCTCTTTTCCTACCCAGTATAAATATGTATGATTGTTGTACATTTCTTTTCAAATAAGTAAGTTATTAAATTAAATAATATTCTTAAAAGTTTGGGTGCAACTTATTGTAAATTGTTTTTTGCATAGATGGCCATGCATTAAACAATAAATGATTTAAAATACCAATTGTTGAGTAGTCAAATTATTTTCTAATAGTAGTAATAGGATTGATTACCTGCTGTTTACTTATTAAAGAGTTTTTTGTATAAAAATAAATGATTAAAAATGCCCTTGTTCCGTAGAAGAACATAATAATCCGTTATGTGTATATTTTCTTTCGAATGGAAGTAACTAAAGCCAAACGTTTATACAAAGAAAATATCTCCAAGTAAGATGCTCACATAAAATTAATTTTAATTACCTTGTCAAAAATTTTAGAAATTGCGTGATATCAAAAGAAACTAATGCAAATGAAGAAAAATAATTAAATGTTATATAATATTTTACTGAATAACCCTCAAAATCTATTAAGGATCTTGAGGTGTCTTATGGATATATCAAAATGCATTGAAGAAAAATAAATCTAAACCATATAAATTTATCGTGGTCTAAAAATTGAGTTTTAACGACTACGCTAAATGTATGTATTTTTAAATGAATGGAACATGATAATAATTTCATTGCAAATATGTTTTTCACGTACTAATTTTACTACCTACTACTATAGTCGTCCAGAAAAGTGTGGAGGTGGTGTTGCAATCTTGGTTAGAAAAGACATAAATTATAGTGTAAAAAATATAGAAACTGTTGGAGTTACGGTTCAAAAGTTTGAAGCTGTCTCGGTAAATATAAATATCCATCTTGAAAAAACTATAAATATTAGTTGTATTTATAGATCACCAGGCGCCTGTGATTTATATTTTTTAAATGCTCTTGAAAAACTTTTAGAGTTAATAAACAAAAAATTGGTATTAAATTTGTTTGCGCTGACTTTCATTATAATCTCCTACAAAAATGTAAAAAAACTTAAAATTATCTAATTTATTGAATTCTTATGGCTTGTTTCAAACAGTTCATAATTATTCACGTATACAGGGTGAATCAAAAATTCTTATCGATAATATTTTTTCTAATGTAAACATTCATGATCTTTTAATTAATACAATTAATACCGACATATCTGATCATAATGCACAGTTAGTTAAAGTTATTGAGATTTATACGAACACAAACCATAAAACTGATTTTGTCGATAAACGCATTTTTTTCTGTAGAAAATAATGACAATTTTGAGTATCTACTATTTCATGAAACTTTGACTGATATGTACAATGCACCTGCTACCAATGATAAATTTAAATTTGATTACTTCTTCACTACCATCTCTAATTTATTTAACGCCGCATTTTCAATGAAAACTGTAAGACTAAATGCAAAAAATTAAATATAAACCGGGGATATCTGCCGGCCTTGGATGTCTTGTCAAAAATATCTATAATGTTAGTAAGTCATCTGATGATCGTAACATTTTAGATAAGTACAAACTTTTAAAAAAGAGATATGAAGAAAACATTGATTGCTAAGAAACGACATTTTGAAAATAAAATCGCAAATGCAGACAATGAAAGTAAAGCCTGTGGGATGTCATTAGACAAAATACAAACATGAAAAAAGACATTCATCGACTGCCTAAACAAAATTATTGATCCAAATAATAATAGTATAACTGATACACACAAAATAGCACAACTATTTTATAGACTCAGTTACATCATTAAACTCAAACCTTGATTCAGATCTAGCACCACAGGATGCAAAATCATAAAACTATGTTCTTGGCACCTATAAGTTCGGACGAAGTTCGAAGTATATTAATATCAGTATCAAATAAAAAATCAAGTGGATATGATGAAATACCGTGTGACTTGTTAAAAGAATGTATTCAATATTTGGCCAATCCACTCTACCTATCTGATAAATGAATCCCTCCAAATCGGTTACTTCCCTGACCAACTTGAAAACGCCATTGTTGTACTTATCTATAAAAAAACGATCCAAACGACATAAAAAATTATAGACCCAAAGCCCTACTATCGGTTTTCTCTAACGTTTTGAAAGGACTTATCATTCGAGATTACTACCTTTTCTCAATAAATATAATATATTAACCCCTAGACAGTATGGCTTCTGAAAAGACCACTCTACACAAGTAGCTGTACTTTCTTTCTATGAAAAGCTATTGAATAATTTTGATAAGAAATTAAAATCCACAGAAATATATTATGACTTCAGCAAAGCATTTGACACTATCGACCACAAGATGCTGTTAAATAAACTTAATGCCTGTGGTGTTCGTGGTCTCGGGCTAAACTGGATTGCATCATATCTATTTGGTAGGAGGCAAACAGTTAGAGTGTTAGATAGTGGCAAATACATATTATTGCAGAGTCTTAAGCTATCTACAAGCGTTCCTCAAGGCAGTGTGCTTGGACCATTTCTGTTTATTGTTTTTATTAATGATCTACCTAGCCATATTAAAAATGCATTTGTTACGTTCTTTGCGGATGACATATCTTCATTAATCACGGCAAAAACAAAATCAACTTAGCGAAAATGCCAACACGTGTCAAGCATTTATCTTCATGGTGCTATAACAATGGTTGTACTAAATTGCTCAAAAACAAATATGATGGTATTCGCACCTATTGGTACCAAACCAGACAGCATTCTTATCGTTAAAACAGGTCATAGTTCAATTCAACAACAGGAAAGTATCACTTTTTTTGGGACTGCATATAGACAAAAATCTCTCATGGGACACGCATATCAATAACCTCGAAAGTAAACTATATGGCAATCCTGCTTAGAGACTGCACTAATTTTAGCACACTAAAAATGTTCTACTACGGCTGTGTAAATTTACTACTATGATATGGATTAATCTGTTGGAGAAATAGTATTGGCGTTCAAAAAAATATTTATTTGCCAGAAAAGAATTTTAAGGAACATGCCATTTTTTACAAGCACCACGTCATGCCGACTGTATTTCAAACAACACGGAATACACAATATATAGTATGTATATTCTTCAGTGTGTATGCTATATTAGAGAGAATATTAAAAAGTTTGTGAAATGTGGAAAAATGAACTATTACGATACCAGACACTCAGAAAATTTATTTGTACCAGCTTATAGACTCAGTCAAGTAAACAAAGGTCCAATTATTACAACAATTAAATTATATAATCATCTGCCTGGGTATGTATAGAGTCTATATCCAGCTTCAATCTTTATAAAATATCCGGGAAAAATTTTCTGTCAGAACTTTGTTTTTACTCTCTTCAGGAATATTTTGAATACTGTGAAAACTAATGTCTCGATTTTGTTGTTCATCAAGTGTCCTGTATTTATTTATTTTTTTACAAACTTGTTTTACAATTATTTTTTCATATTAATAAATTGTATACATGTATGTTTTCCGTGAATATATGTATATGTGTATGTATGTGTATATGTGTGTAGGTATATGTGTGTGTATATGTATGTATATATGTATATTAGTATAATTTTAATTTTAATAATTTTATTTTTTTGTATTTTGTCTTTTTTCTTAGCTTTAGCCATTCTTTTTTTTTACTTGCATTATTTGTAATTATGTACACTATCGTCTTATTTCTCATCTATTATACTTGATATAACATAATCCTAGATATATAAAAAAAATATATAAAAATTGTAACATCATAAACACCCACAGACAAGTTTTTCTCTAAAAACTTAAGTTGGGCTTAACTAAATAATTATTATCATGAACTCTCCTCTAAGAAAACAATGTACAAGCATAAATTGTAAACAAACAGATGAAATAAATATTACTATTATATATATATATATATATATATATATATATATATATATATATATATATATATACATATACATATACATATATGTATATATGTGTGTGTGTGTGTGCGCGTGCATGCGTGCGTGCGTGCGTGCGTGCGTGCGTGTGTGTGTGTATATGTCTATATATGTGAGTATATATATACATTTTCTCTAGTTTTAGTTTTGACCATTCCGATACTTGTAATTTAATTTAGTCAATGGAAATAAAGAATTATTATTATTATTATTATTTTCGGTTGCCCGACGCTGGAGAGTCCTCCCGTGGCCTCCGACGCCTCACGGGAGACGCGCCAGCAGATTAAGCTCAGCCACTCCCTACATCCCGCAGGGTTAGTGACTGTAGGTTCCGGAATCGTGTGCCCTAAGCAAACAGAGAGAACCAAGAATGACCGCCTTCTGCATTTGGCCTGCCAGCCACTCAGCTGATCTTTGGCAAGCCGGTACGATCTTCAGTTCCGAGAGCAGCGTAGGCTTTATCCCTCCGAGTACACCGATTATAAGGACGACCATTTTTACCGAGTATCCTGGGTACAGCACTTGCAGCTCGTACCGGAGATCACGGTATTTGGTCCGTTTCTCCTCCTCCTTCAAGGTGATGTTTTTCTCCGCAGGTGCCGAAAACTCGATGACATACATCACCTTGAGTTGATGGTCGAGGAGGACTATGTCAGGCTTGTTGGCTTGGATTAGCCTGACAGTCGGGAACGAGTAGTTCCAGTAAATCTGGCATTTCTCGTTCTCGACAACGGACTCAATATCTCCGGGGACGTAAGGCAGTCCTCTTGAGGAGGACGATTGTACATTTATCCAACCCGAACTCCATACCAATTGCCCGCGTATATTCTTCGACCAGCCTAAGTAGCTCATGTGATGTTGTATCAAATGCCTTGCGGTAATCAATCCAGGCCATCGATAGATTCCAATGTATTGCACAGAATCCTGTGTAATACAGCGGTCTATCAGCAGGCTGTCCTTGCAACCTGCCATGCCCTTCTTGGCACCACGCTGTTCATGTATCTGCTGGAAGACCGGATCAACAGACCTCAGTGTCCTAGCATACAAGATACGTGTAAATATCTTGTAGCAGGAGTTAAGGCAAGTGATCGGCCTATAATTCCTCGGGTCGGAAAGATCCCCCTTTTTGGGGATAAGCACAGTACGTCCCTCGACGAACCAGTCCGGAATCTGCTGCCCCTCGTTCAACCATGATTTGAAAATTCGCGCCAGATGGCGGTGAGTGGAAGGAAATTTCTTCCACCACCAGTTGTTAATGCCGTCTGGGCCCGGGGCAGCGAAGTTCTTGGTACTAACAAGTGCTTGTTGGACTTCCTTCGTACTGATTGCCGGGCACACTTCTTCTGGCTCTTCAAGATGTCTGTGACACAGAGCCTCGAAGTGTGCAATTGATGGAGTGTCGCTATTGAATGGACGCGTCGCTTCGTAGATTCCCTTCCAGAAGGTTTCGACATCTTCTACAATCGGCGGATTCCCGACAACACGCTGTGGCTCTTGAAAGAAGCGGGAAGGATTCGTACGGAACAAATTGTTTTGTTCCATACTCCTCACCCGCCTCTTCAATGTTTTCTTTATCGCCATGAGCGCTCAGATCCTATCTAGACAGTGCTGCTTGATGGTAAGCATCACTGTTAGATTTAGTGTATGATGTTGACGTCTCAATCCGACAGCTATGCGCCGGATCCTGGGAGTAAAAACTCTGCCAGTCGTCTTATATTCCACCACACTCTGGATCCGAGAAGCGTGTTGTCTGGCCGACTGTATCTTGCCTTCGATTTTTTGTACACGCCGCTTGGCTTTCTCACCCCGTGATTGGTTGACCTTTCACGGGGGACGAGTTGCTTCGCGGCGTTGTACACGGCACAGTTGATTTGCCAGATGTCTACATTTTCCGGAATTTCCTCATCGATTACCGCGTCCATTCTAGCCAGGTCTTGTGGCTTTAGGTTAGGCCTGGTGTTAAGGCTAATCCTCGTCCTTAAGTCTACACCGGCGAACTCTAAAGGATATTCCCCATCAGCTGGTAATTGCCGCGGTGGGACTGTGGCTGGCAGTTCTTCCAGCTGACGGGGTGCCCTTATGTAACCTGTCCTGAGCAGAAAGGATACTTGATCTCTCAGATGTTGTTGAGAGAAGGCGCGATGCTCTGGATGCATTTCGCACCAAAGTGCATGCAATCGCGCCATGTACCCCCTTCGCTCAGGTTCGCTACTCTAGCGGCCGGTCAGCAAGTCATCCCGAAGTTCCCTCGTCCACTTAAAGCGTCCGTGTACATGGCCAATTTCGTCGTTGTTGAGACTATCCGGTGAGGCCCCTCCCGCCTGTCTCTGACCCCCATCCGCTTGAGGTCGATCGTGAGGAGCCCTTCTTCTAAGGTTGTATGGAACCCGAAGTAGAAGGGGTACCAGGTGGTTAGCCTTGGTACCCCCGACCGACATTAGTCAGGCAGAGTTACCTCTGCCTGTCCAGGGTGCACCAACGCGGAGGTTACCGGCCTTTTATGGGATATACTTAAAAATAGAAAATAAAAAAGATCTAATAATTGAACAGAAACAAAAAATTTAAAGAGAGTTAGGGGATTTAAATCATCATCCAGAAATGTTTCATAAAATTATTAGAGAAAGTTAAATAAAAAAATTAGCCTTTGTTTGGAAAATAATGGTTGAATTTTTGAAAACATAATACTATAATGTGTGTTTGTTCCTTGTTGTTGTAATAAACATTTAAAATGTTCTTCTTATTAATGTCCTACTAGTCTGTTATTTTGCAATAATAACCCTATGTTGAGATACATTAAATGAGAAATAACGCTCTAGGGCGTTATGAATATCCATAACGCACTAGGGCATTATAAATTTATAACGCATTAACATTTTCACCACAACATAACACAAAACAAAAAAATGGTGATGGCGTTATTGACATACAAAATGTGTTGCATAGTTACGCCGTTCACAAACAATTTTGATTATTACCCTCTTTTAAATGAAATCGTTCTGAACGTAATAGATGTTAAATTAAATTAAAGAATTTTCGAATTAAATAACAAACTAGTAGGACATTAAACGTTGATGGCACCACGAGTGTTATAGGATAATGATGCCCTCAGTTCACGTACATTGCTGACCTAGGACATTTAACTAGACGTGTATTATTATACTTATAACACCTTTGATACCTTAATAACTATAAAAACTCAGTTAAACTTTTTTTTACATGTATAGATGTATTCATTTGAATAACTCAAGTTACTTGAAAATCAAATACATAACATTCACATATTTATTATGGGGAGGAAAAGAGCTATTCAAATATGCCAGGGTATCACTTTAAAAAATGTGGCTCTTCCTGTATATTTATTAAAATAGACACAAACTCATAGCACCTACTCAAATTTGGTGAAATATGCTATCTATTTATTGTTTACATTTTTTTCTTGCTGTGACTGTAAGAATAAGAAATTACTTTAAAAAACAGAATGTTCAACTGGTTACCCCGTACACAACAAAACTAAGGGATCAAATAGGTATTAAAAAACATTAAAAAACAAAAACAGTCAATTCATAACGTATATACAGTGAGAGTACAGAGTCTTCATAAATGATCGTAAACCACGTGATCAACTAGTACATTTTAACTTGTGTTGTGTCTCACATTGATTGACGGCAGTACCCGATGAGGATTTTTGCACATACGTATGTATCTAAGGAATACTTTTCAATAATCTTTTGCTGGCGGAATGACTCGATGAGGCTGTTAAAGGTAACCAATTGGTCACGTGGTGTACGATCATTTATGAAGACCCGTTATTAGTATGGTTGCATAAAGATTCGATCATATTTTCGGTATTGTTTTGCAACAGTTGTTGTATGTCGCTCTGCGATTCCCTAAGACGCGGAGCGCCTGGGATCGAAAAGTGCAGGAGGCAGCCTCCTCTGGCCCAGTTCGCCTCTGATTTTTTTATAACAAGATATAAAATTGTGGTGAATATAGCGTCAAACTCTAACAACTAAGGGTGAACAACAATAGGTAATAAAAGTTAATAAAATATATTAAATCGACGATTATAGTATATTAAATTAGTAAAAACAATGCATTTAAGCTATTGTTTTAGCCTAGGTTGTTTTCTATCAACGACGCGCGACTGTCCGAAATATTTGTTTTCCGTTGAAGGGTGTACGTAAACCTTTTTTTGTTAGATATAGCTACTATCACTTATGTTAGTTACTATTGTTTATAATACAAAACATACCTTAGAAGATATTTATTTAAGATATTTAAGTTTTCAAATAAATAAAAGTTTTATTACGTGAAAAATTTTATATCATTTTTCCTTTTTGTAAATTTTAGTCGATGTTACTTACTGTAGAGGCAACTCAACCGAGTGTTCTATCTATGATTGAGAGTGTTTTACCAGCAATTTTTGGAGAAAACGACGGTCTTTTCATAAAAGTTAAAGTCAAGAATTACCTGTTTGATGGTTTAAAAATGTGTGAAAATGGAGGAAAACAAGGCGGTTTTGCTGCTGGTATGGTTTGCAAACAAATTGTGGGTAAATTAAAAGAAGCAAAAAATATGCGGTTGGTAAATAGTGCTATACTTTTTTCGAATTTATATTATGTAAGTATATTAAAGTCTATATGTTTTCATTATACAGGGTGGGCCAGATTTTAATCGGAAAACTTAGAGAATCGTTAGAACACACCAAAAAAATGTTTAGTTTTTGAGATAGAGATTCTCTAAGTTTCCCGATTAAAATCTGGCCCATCCTGTACATATAAAAAAAATAAATGTCCTTAAATCTCACTCTACTCTACTTGCTTTCACAGAGTTGGTTTTTGTATTTCGCTTTGTTATTGGCAGTTTTATTCAATTCAAGTTTTATTAAGAAAACACAACACTGTAGTCTTTTTTATATAGTTACAAAAGCAAATTATTACATTTAATAAATTTATCAATGTCGTGGTTGTAAATTATTAAACAAATTAATTTGAGTTTCGTTATGATCTTTATTAACCGCATTAGTGCTGTCTTTAACCGCAATATTTTTTTCTAAAAGGAATGACATTAATTGAAGCAGAATTTATTTTTTTGAGCAATAATAACAGCCAACATTTATTTTTTATACAGGGTGTTCCAAAATTATGTAATCAACCTCTTAGAGTAAGTAGATGGGCTCAATATAAAACGAAAACTTTTATAAATATTTGGTCAATAATACATATGAAAGGAGTTATACCCTTTCAAAGATGGAGGAAAAAAACATTGTTTGTGGTATAACTTAGAAACCATAACAGATACGTATATCAAAAGCTAAAGATTACTTTTTGTTTAGGATCTTAACGATATCCTACATTTACTTTTCAAGTAAGTGGTCAAGTGCGGTGCACATGGGAACATAGGTTGGGTGTATCAATAAATATTTTTGAATTCATTAACTCTATTAAAATTTTGACTCTAAAATATAGGTTTTCAATCATTGTTACAGAAAAATGATATACCTTTCATATTTCGATAGGATTCATTGAATTGTGATTGTGCTAGTCAGTTGGGAAGGTCAAATGTGTGGCATGCTGTAAAACATCTGAACTATAGTCTCTATCACGAGATGACACGTTGTTGTTGTATCATCTGTGGTTTTAATCCACAAGAACCTCAACGAATATTGGTAAAATTGTCCGTTGCGATGTCATTCCTTTCTCCAGCCTGTAGTACCAATGAGTTCATAGGAGAACGAAACATGTATACTGCTATTGGAAAAGGGGAACATAGCGCAATACGCCACATACCAATATTCTCTTCGTAAAATTCTTGTTAATCGTTAATAAATACAGTTTTCTTAAATATGACATTTATTTCTATAAATTAAATTCGTAATTAACATTATACCGTGCTTTCATTTCAAAGCACTACATAGGGAGTCGTTGTAACGGTTTCATGTTTATTTCACGTTACAAGGTTTAATAAATAGCAAATTATAAAATACTTCCTCAATCTGATTAATAAACCGTGCTATTTTTACTACGAATTTAAATATTGTGAGCTGGACTACAACAATCCAAAGACGTTTGTGCGCAGGTAGTGGGTATAGAATTATCGATTTTGTCGTTATTCCCGAATTGCACTGACCGTTTGTCTTTCATATTTCTTTTTGTTAAAATTCAAAGTTCGTAGGATTTCCACTAAAGGGTTTAAGGTCAACAACTATATATTTGCATTTAATAAAGATAGTAAGCCAATTTCTTAAGTTGTTTGAGCTAGTGTTGTCACCCGGAAATATCCGATTTTCGACACTTGTCGTGGTATTAGACAACATGTCTCGAGAAAGTAGGGGCACCCGGCTTTGTCCCTTTTTGATTTCGAGCTGCTTCTTGGAATGTCGTGTGCACATTAACGTGTTTAATTAAGTCACAAGTAGTATTAATTTAACGATTGAGTTGTGTTCGTTTTGTACGGATTTGAAGATTTAATTTAACTAAACGTTAAAAAGATATAAAAACCTAATTTATACCAATAAGGTTTTTTAGGTGCAGACTTATTTTTTAGGTGTAGACCTTTTTTTTGGTGCAGACTCCTTTTGAGCAGATATTTAGGTGCAGACCGTTTTTTTGGTGCAGATCTTTTTTAATACAGTTTCAAAATGCAGATTTAACACTTAAGATGTAAGTTTAAGATTAAAGTTCTTAACTTTTCCCATTTCGAGGTTTGATATTTTTTTAATAATTTTTTTTGTACGTTGCCAAGTACATTTTTTTATGGACATCCCTTTTAATTGTGATATGGATTAGAAATCAAAGTAAACTGTAATGAGGATAAATGTACCTGTAAATTTCGCATGTTTTAAAAATCCGGATATACTGGATGTTTTCGCATATGGAAATTTTCTGCAATCTGGGTTGGTGATTTTTATCGTTGTTTCACACATGTAAACTCTGGTATAAAAGATAGTAGCTGGAAGCAGTGAAATCCACCGACATCGGTAAGAAGCGAGTATTTGGAACTAAAGATTTTTATTTGAATCGGTGTTTTTAATAATCCTTGGGTATTTAATAACCGTATGCAATCGATTAATGTCGAGTGTAATCTCTCTACGGAGCCATTAGATTTGAGATGATTTGGTCAACAGGAGTATGATTTTATTTTATATAGAGCGAGCAATTTGGAAATTACTGAATTTTTAAATTCTGCTTCGTTATCAACCGATAGGCCCTTTCCTATTAAGCCCTACGATAACACAGCGCCTATTGTTACATTGCTAGTACCGCTGATTAAGTTAAAAGGTTTGGTGAAGTCTGGGTATTACAAGAGATCTGGTGCTTGATATGATAGATACAGGAGTCCTCGATCTCGTAACAGGGCTCGTCTTCATAGTGGTGGTAAGTCGAGTTGAAGATAATATAGGGTTTCAGAGGAATTAAGGTTTGACCGTGTATTGGGATAGGGTATAAATCGTAGTAATCGTAAAGATGTTCTTGTAATATGCAAAAATGTAATAAAAATGAAATTTTCTTTATAATGAATTTCAGCTTTTAGTAATTTATAATATGATAGTAAACTCTCAAAATGTGGTAGACTTTCCTTATAAAGGTCATGCATTAATTTGGTTAATTCGCTCAATTCTGATAATGGCAAAATTAGCCTATGTATAACATTTAATTAGGCAAACAATATTGAGCTTTCGATATTATTCAACATTGATAATATATTTTGGTAATCAATAATCATTGTATTTAGATAATTTTGGAGCCGCAAAAATAAAGTAAACTTATTTATATTGTTTACTATATTTTGAATTTGATCAGTCATTAATTATTGATTACAAAAAATTTTTTCTAGAGCGTTTGCAGTTTCATTCATAAACTTTTTTTGTTATAGTTAGATAATTTTCTAAGTCATGGTGTAATAGATTTTGACTATTTGTTAATGTGGAGATAGCCTTATTATATCTGCTTTCGTCCTCGTCATCAAGAGTGCCAAAGAGCCATTTGTTTGCTCTTCTTATTATATTTAAAAGAGCTCATTTTTTGCGTAAATGTCTTTTAGGTTTCAGATTGTTTAGTTTTAAATTTGTTTGATTTAATAAATATATTAAATGGTCATACGATGTAATTGGGGATATAGATCATCTTTGACAGAAATTAGGTCGCTGATAATTTCGATATTACGTTTTATGTTATACAAGGGTTTGTCGAATTTTTTTAAGTCAATGTATTTGACAAAAGTATGTTTTTGGATGGTAATTCTAGCTTTGCCGAGGGAGAAAGGAAGAATGGGATGTTATTTCGATCATTTTAATTTGTTGTCCTGTCCCTATCGTCAGGATTGTAAAAAGTACTAGATACAGCGTTATAATCTGAAATAACAATTGTTTGTTTAATAATTTTTCGTTGTGGCTTTAGATTAATTTTGTGATAAGTGGTTTTCTGTGTTTTATTTTTTACAGTCTTTTGCTACAGTTAAATCGAATGGGTTTTCATAACTTATATTTCCTTTTATGATTTGAAGAGGCGTAAATTTTGTTGCGAAATGAATCGTGTTGTTATATCCCAAAATAACGTATAACATTTGCGTGGTGATTGATCAATTCGGTGTTTCTTGTTTTAGAACTCTGAGTTCTTTTACTATGGTGGAGTGAAAACGTTCAATGGGACTATTACTGTTTGGATTGCGAGGTGTAATATAATGTAAAGTAATTTTGTGTTTCGCAAACATTTTCGATTAGGTTATTTTTAAATTGGACCTGAGTCACACGTTATTTTGTGCGGGATGCCGTAATGGGACATAAATTGTAACAGTCCATCTAAGATACAGATAGATGTACAGGGTACGCTTGGGCGAAACGAGAAAAGCTGTCTATGATTGTCAAAACTTTGGTTCTGTGTACTGAGAATGTATCAATATAAATGTGTTCGAAGGGGTATTTACCTATAGGAGTAGGTTTAAATTTTATTATATTAGGGTAACGTTCATATTTGGATTTTTGACAAAGAATACAGGTGTTTACGTAATTTGTTACATCTTGAATTATATTTGGCCAATAGTAAGTTTTAGACAAAGATTGTTTCGTTTTATTTATACCTTTATGTGTGGTTTTTGTTTCGTGATGGTATTTTATTTTGTCAAGTTGTTCATTATAATTTTTTTGTCTTTTAAAAGAGGGTTACTTTGAATTAATTTAAATGCCGAATGTTGAAAATGTTTTTGAATTGTCGAGATTAAAGTAGGTGCCATATCTTGCTGAAATATTATTCCGTAAACAGTTTTTTGGTTTTAAATATTATTTTAAAACGGTTACGAGGTGTGATTTTAGTGGTGATTGGGACAGTCATTTTTAGACGGGTTTTCTCGAAAATTCTAAATATATTTACTCGCGGTGTTAGAGCGTCATTACTAATAAAAAGAACTATTTGGTGTTCTAATTTATTTAACGGTTGTTCAGAGATGGAAATTTCCAAAATTAGATTTTCCTGAGAAGAATGTTTTGTTTCGTTAGTGTTATGTATTTCCGGTTGTGGGCCAGGTATAATTATGTTTGAAATTGTATTTACTTTATTTTGGTTATTTAATGGAGTATTCGGTTTCCTTTGGTAACATTTTCTAGATCTTGTAAGTCTTCGGGGCTTATTTCGGGTAGTTCCTGTACATTTGTCATTCCGGTGAATATTTCAGGAAAATTTTCTTGTAGTCTGAGATCTTCAAATGGGTCCGCGTTAGCAATAATAGATTGGGTTTCTATTGGGTGAATTTCAATTCTCGATAGGGCGTCGGCTATTTTATTTTCTTCTCCCTTTCTGTATATGATATTATAATCGTATTCTTCTAGTTTAAGGCACCGACGCACCAAACGTGAGTTTGGCGCCTTAAGATTAAATAGCCATTGTAGGGGCTTGTGGTCGGTAACAATGATGAACTTTCTACCGAATAAATTGGGGCGAAAATACCTTGTAAAATTTACTATCGATAACAATTCTTTCTCTATAACTGAATAATTTTGTTCGGCGCCGGGTTCAAAGTTCGCGACGTGTACGCAATTGGCTTTACTTTACCTATTATGCTCTACGATAATACTGCGCCTACTGCTATGTTCGAGGCGTCGGTTGCTAGGATAAAAGGCTTTGTAAAATCCAGCTGTTAAATTACGGAGATAAAATGTGTATAATATTATGTTGTATGATAATATTACTTTCGAAGATTTTAAAATAACTAGTTACAATAAAATATTTACTGCTTTAAATTTACAAAATTATTAAATTTACTCGAGTGCGATATAATGAAAGAAATTGGTATTTTGTGATTGCGATAATCAGAAATTAAATCTAAGCGACTTTGATAGTCAATTTTCCAAAATCTTTGCGATAAAAATTTATGGAAATGAAGCAGAAAGGAAAACTCGACTTACCACGATGGTTGTGTCAAAGGTATCCTCCTGGAGATGGTCTACGGCTGGCTGTTGGCTGGGGTTGGAGAAATTTGATCCGTTTCACACTTTTCACAATTTGCAAACAAACGGTTAAAACCGACGAATTCCACGATGATGGATTTCTTTTGCTGCAAATCCTACCGATTGCACCAATAATGTTCGTGGAGAACAGGAAAGAGTTTTTAAAAAAGATTTTGAAGCGAACAGACAGTTTATTTCACTTTTTACAATTTGTATTGAACGAAGTAACTAGCTCGAAAGCGTAAACGCATCTGAACAATAAAGCAAAGAATGATACCTAATAGAACTAATAGGAAAATGGTATATCATATTTCAGATAATGAGAATGAGTTGCGTACATAACTGACGTGTCTTTTAATCCAAAGGGCATTCTGAGATACTCATAATGCCCGTTCTCGGTGTTAAAAGCTGTTTTGGGTATGTCATTTCAATCTCCTGTTTCTAAGTAAATGTGTAGCGATAAGTTTTTGTATACACCGGTATTTCATCTGTCGTTTTTATTTGATGTCTAATTTGATTGGAAAAAGTTAATTAAGTGTTTTCCTGATAAAATATATCCACGTATTCTTTACAGAAATTTTCAATTTTAATTTTTACCTCCGGGTTTAAATGGTCAGTATGAATATTTGATAAGTCCAAATATGATTCGTCAAAATTATTTAGATTAATTTCCTGCATAATTTTTTTGTCATCTATCGATTACTAGAGGTTTAGAGAAGTCTAGCGTTATTGATTGGGTCGTGTTATTTAATATTGTTGTTAATGCTTCACCGTCTTCGCAGTGTTTAAACATTCGCGAATTTCACAATTATGAATTTTTTGATAAGAAATTATTATTTCTTGGTTTGTTAACAATGTTTTTACTATTATAACCTGTTCTGTTCTAGATGAAATTAAGCTCATTTTGTGTTTTATGATAATACAGTTTAATTTGTGTGTATGGAGTTATTAACAGTCATTTATCAAAGTCTAAATTGCTTGTAGTAGTTTTAAGTTATCTAGCCCAATTAGGCCTCGTGAAATTTAAATAAGAAAAATTTTAACTTTGCTGTTTGTGGTAAATTAAATATTTTTGACAGATATATAGTATATATATGAGCAGATTTTTGAAAAACAGTAGAAACTATAAATAGATCATTTTTATACAATTTAGATACAATTTATAAACAAGACTTGAGTCAATAAATGATTTTATTGAACCAGAATCGATTAAAAATTTTAAATTGTGCTCAGGGAGTATAACGTATGGTAATTCACTAGAGTTTACGGTATTAATTGAGATAATTTCAGGATTTATGTCTGATCTTGGATCGACGGGTCCTGTTGAAAATGTATCTTGCCTCGTCATAAGATTCGTCAAAATTTTGAATATCATAATCATTAATTGGGATCGATTCATCGATTTCGTCTACTTTGGAGGAACTTTTATAATTAAAGTTCCTCGAAAGTGAAATTTTTTTGTGTGGACTGATATTAAGTTGATGTCGAAGGTCCTTGGTGTAAATTATTAGTCACTACACTCATAAGAGTAGGATTTGGAATAAGTACGTTTGGATTTAGTTTAAAAACATTTTGATTGGGATTTTTGAATACTTGTGAATTTTTAAAGAACTTTTGAGGTAGATTGTTCATCCTTTGTTGCAATTAAATTGGTTGGGATGGAAAATTGTTATGCTGTTGACGAAATTGATTAATTTGTGTTCATGAATTAAATGAAGGAAATTGATTATGATTATTAAAAGGATATCTGGGAAAATTATTATTCTCTGGTTTGGGAAAGTTATTTACATGTCTGGAAAAATTATTTACTGGTCTGGTTTTATCAACTTTTTACTTGTGAATTTTTGATAATATTGTATATTTTCTTTCTGAATAATAAATTGCGAAGCCTGGTTTATATTTGTGGGGTGCATACAACGAATTTTTGTGCCCATTGGTGCTCTTAACCCTGATAAGAATGTTTTCAAAGTAAGTTTATTATTCAGATCGCATTTTAAAATTTTTTCTTTTGCTTGTACTTTGTGTATGTAAACATACGAACAAATTAAATTTAATATTTGCAAACAACAACCGAAAAATTGTTGTGGCTTTTCATTTAGAAATTGTTTTAACAAAATTACATCTCTATTAAGACAAGTCCCATCACGTTGTGACGTACTTCGCTGCTCTACCCAAGAGCAGAAGTGTCACTTTGATGCCCAACACTACGGCGGTGCTCACGTTACGGATATCTCGGGCGCCAGTTTCTGTTTAGAGTTCAGAAACACCACTTTACTCTATCGGCGGGACGATAGAGGCCGGGCAACTACAGTGAAGAAACGGATAAGCCAGGGGTCGAGAAAAGGAAACTTACACACTACAGTTAATGAAACGACTCTCATTCAATCTATTTACATTTATTCTACCCACTAATTATTATTTACACTTTATATACACCTTAGTAACTACAACTTATACTACAAGCGGTCTTAACTACGGGCGAGCGGGGACAGTAAGCGGGCGTACAAGCGGTGCGACACGGTAATACGGAGATTTAAGCGGTGAAAAAAAAGGTAACCAGCAATAATTAAACGGCCATAAGCAGACGGCGGACGGATACCAGGAGGGGAAGTAAGTGCCAATACAAGCACACTATGACTATCTATGGCTGTTATTTACTATCGCTTTATTTACCAAACCTTTATCAAACCTTGCCACCTACTTCCGTATCCTGGGCTGCTTCCTCTCTGGAGCGGTCGATGTCGGCACGTCTGGTCGGTACTGGCGGCAGCAACGGACTCTCCTGGATGCTCTGAAAAATCCTCAAGCTACTAAACTCTGCCAAAAGCAGAAGTAGGATGAGACGCGGTAGTCATGCGCGGAATATGGCAATACGTCACCCGAATTCAATTTAAAACAAACCTATACCTTTATACTCACAACAAGATTACTTACTATGCTGGTCGGCGTGGTTCTTCAGTCAGCAGCTAAACGGCAACTGACTCATTTGAAAAATCCTCAAGCTACTAAACTCTGCCAAAAGCAGAAGTAGGAGGGCGCGGTAGTCATGCGCGAAATATTACAACTACGTCACCTTTTACCGAAATTCGCAATTAAATTTGTATACCTATGTACCTCTATACTCACAAGATAACTTACTGTGCTGGTCGGCGTGGTTCTTCGGTTGACGGTCAGACGGGAACTAACTTGTCTCAAAAATCCTCATGCTACTAAACACTGCCAAAAGCAGAAGTAGGATGAGACGCGATAGTCATGCGTGGAATATTGCAACTACGTCACCTGTTTACGGACTTAGAATAATTCCGCATTAAATTTAGATACCTATCTACCTCTATACTCACGAGTTTACTTACTGTGCTAGTCGGCGTGGTGCTTCGGTTGGCGGTCAGATGGGAACTAATTTGATTGTTTCCAGTCTCAGAGTCCTTCACGGTAGGACGGGCACAGGAGTGCCGGGGGCAATATGCGCGCTTCGCGTTTCGCGATTCACGTACTGCCCTCAACTTGGCATATTTGGAATGTTTACACAAACAGATCAATACTACCTATCTATAATTAACAATTAAACTAGTATTAATGAGCAACTGACAATACCACTATTAAGGGCGTAGTACTACAATGCTTGAAATATCTTTTGAAACAGACAAATAGCAACCAGTTACCTAACTTAAGTCTATAAAATAATCACTTCGTTACAACGTTGATCTGCAAAATTTCTATATAAAATATCTTTGTATATTAACTACTTTTGCACTACCAGTTAATTTACCTATGAGCGAATTTAACAAATACACATTATGAAACTTATTCGGGTTGGTGGCATCATAAAATGCGGTTGTAATGCTGTCTCAAGTACTTAAAAATCTATTTAATTCATTTGGGTTTTTGTTAAACTCAGTTTAAATATTCTGGTTTAAATCGAGCCATTATTTGGTCCTCTGAGGTTAAACTTATTTTTTGAATTAATTATTTGATTAGAAATTTGACTGTTACTTTCTAGTATATGCAAAGAATTATTTTGCGAAATTGAAGCAAGATTTTTTTTCTTACGTTGAACGAACAGTCAGAGGCCGGCTCGTATCCGCTTACATCAGTATAGAAAAATTCTAAAGAAATAAAGTTCATATGAGCTGGCTCCAAGTTTAAATCTTCCAATATTACACTGGTCATCTACATTTTTTAGATATTAAATCTTTGAAGAATTATTCATGTAGGAGTAAGTAGTAAGACCCAAGAAGGAAAAAAAACTTTAAGTGAATGCCACAAATAATATTCAGATGATTTTTCTTTCTCTTTCTTAGGACTTAACTACCACACGAATAATTCTTTATTATCTAAAAAATACAGTTAGTTACCCAGTATGCTACTGGAAAAATGAACCTCTGCGCTTGTGATTTTGCGTCAAAAGATCAGTCAGACGATGTTTTTTTGACAGCTAATATGAGACAAAAAAAAAAAATATTTTTTCCAATGTTTCGGAAAACGAATCTGTTTTCGTTTTTTAAAGTTATTTATCTTTTTTAAAATATGTCAACCGTGAAACTTGGCAGGTATATTATTTATTTATGTAATATCCATAGATACTTACAGTGAACTGGTGATACTTAAAAATTATACAATATTAATTTTGTTCAATTCTTCTTTTAACATTGGTAACCACGTTGTATCAAAATCTACAGAGCAATGGGATAAACATTTTCCTTCATTCAATAATATTATTGCCGATTCCTTATTTTTTCTTTTTTTTGCTGTTCGCTTCTTTCGTTAAAATTTTTGCCGCATCCCAATTTATTCTATGTCCATTTTCCCAAACATGTTCGCAAATTTTCGATTTTTCAATTTCACCCTTTCTAATATAATTTTTTTGCTTACCTAACCTTACACTGAGAGGTCTGAATGACTCTCCCACATAATGTGTATTACACTCACACGGAATACTGTAAATTAATATTTGTCGATTTTTAAAACCAGGTTTAAAAACCGGTTTCTTTGGATAAATTTGTAAAATTGAAAACCGGTTTTTAAATAAAAAAACTGGTTTTAGATATTAGAATTAATTGTAAAAATGAATTAAACATGTTAACATTTTAACTATGAAATCACCTTGGGCACAAGCACATTGTACTAAAAGTTTACTAAACTTCATCAGTCAAATGAATGTTTGACATGTAATTCCATAAATTCATTCTATTATGTTTAGAGCTTGGATGGAGGTATCGGTTCCCATTGACAGCTTTTATGCATACATAATATTATATTGTAAATATCTTGAACCATTCTCAACAACAGAAAAACAGAAATTTATACAACATAATAAGTGAATCTTATTTAATTATATAATATCAGATACGTAAACTAGTTTTATCGGAAAACGTGTCATAAAAAACAAAATAGTTATATTTTTACACTATTTAAATTTGGGAGTAACGTCACAATATATTTTTCCTTAAAACTTGTGAATGGCTGAAGATATCTAAATTCTGTAAAGACATTTTATTGGTTCCTTGTTAAGGGCTACTCAGCGGTAGAGGTTTCAACACCGTGCTTAATGTCCTTCTGGTTCCTAAATTTTTGTTTCTAGATAGAATAATCAATCACCAAATACTGCTTGAACAAGATACTTTAATCTACTTTATACAAAACACAAAGCGTTGGGTATATTTGTTGACCTAGATATGACCAAAGCATAGTTTCAGTATCTTAAAAAATGTTTAGATGAGGAGTGTATCAATTTCCTTTTATTATAAAATGGTAAGAGGTAAACTAGTCTTATCGAAAAACGTAAAAATTTGTACGGATTTTAGTTATTTTAGTTTTTTTAATTTATTTGATTTTGTATAGAGTAATACTTTTCTTGTTTTTGTAGTTCCATAAATACAAAATGAAATGCAAAATTTTAATATAATTATTTCTTTTTGTAAAAATTCGAAAACCGGTTAACTGTTTTTTTTTGGAATACTGAAATTCGAAAACAGGTTTTTCCAAAAATCAGTTTTTGAATCATCTTTATTTTATTTTCTGTATCATTCTCTGTAGCACATATAGACAAGACTGTTCTGTTGTACCTAATATCTTATTGTTAAAGGAATAAACCAAACAAATTTCAAACTTGGTTTAAAGAAAAGAAATATTAATAATAATTATACGTGATATAACGTGATATAACGACGTTATAAAACTTTACGATTATATATTGCAGCCTGTCATTATTTTAAAGTAAATACTATATAATTTTTAATTTTTTCTTAAGGTAAATATATTAAACTTAATAAAATGATACAACCACAACGAGCAAAATGAACCCCAGGTTGAACCATACAAACTTTCAGAGATTTTCTCTATTATACCTGAATATGAGGGAGACCAAATCTTTTTAAATGCATTTTTAAACGTATGCGACCATGCTCAGCGTATGGCCATAGGCGATCCAAAAACTTTGTCAAACCTGCATATTAAAAATAAGCTTAAAGATAGGGCCGCACAACTCGTAAATTCACGTAATACGGGAACTTGGTATGAAATTAAGAATTTGCTAAACTCTCACTTCGATGACCCTCGAGATCTCACGTCCCTAATTCAAGATTTACAAAGAATTAAACAAATACCCGGCGAATCAGCCACAACCTTCTACGCGCGAGTTCAAACACATAATTCTAAAATGCTCGCGGCAGTACAAAAATCCAATTTGACTGCTAAACAAAAAGCTGTTTAAACTAGTTACTGGACTCGAACCTAAATTAGGACAACTAATTAGGGCCAGTAACCCGACGAACATGATAGAAGCCCCAAATCGCATTAGACGCGAATTACAATTATCTTACTTAACACATATGCAGCGAGAAAAGTAAACACACAACCAATAATTAAATTCTGCAATTTTTGTAAACGCAATGGTCATTTAATCGGCGAATGTCGCCAACGATTATCTCAAACACGCAACTCCAATAATCAATAATTTCAAAGGAATTCTCCAAATTATACAAATAATAATAACACAAAATTATCCACAGAATTCTTACTCACGAAATTTTATTTCACAAAATTCTTATCACCAAAACTCTAACCCGCAAAACTTTTATCAACAAAGAACGCCTCAACAAAATTCGCAACAAAACACTAATCAAAATCGACCTTCAATAATACAGTCGAATCCAAATTTTAGAAACTCACACAATCAAAAAACATCATATTAATTCTCAGTCTGACGATTTTACACCAATAAATTACACGTCTCAAGAAAATGACATTGAACGGGATTTTCAACTAGATCAAAATTTAGATCACCCTCCGAATATTCAGGACAATCAAACAGAAACAATAGATTTACAAGTACGAATGAACGCAATGAATTTGAACGATTACGACCCGAATTTGAATTTCCCAGAGCAGAATTTCATTTAAACCGATTATTTACTGTAAATTCAAAAAATTTGTATTACATCAAAGACACTACCAATACTTTTAAATTACTTATCGATACAGGCGCCGGAATCTCTATTTTTAAAGAACATACTGTACAAAAATTTCTACAAAGAAATCCAGAAAATGT